>JBBHAA010001011.1:0-70000 GCA_037953035.1 Aquarana catesbeiana | reverse complement strand
GGAGCAAGCTGGGTCTTCCATCTTGGATGAACCGGATATGACCATCTGGAGTCAGGTAAATTATTTTAACAAATATTTACTATACTAATATTAATGATGTTAACTGGATGTTATAATTGTCTAAAATAATTTTGCCCTCAAAATTGTGTATACATATATAAATTGACAGTAGTGGCTAAATATGTTTGGCACCTGCTTGAAATAATTAGGGTGTCTGATTAGACTCTTTTATTAAAGAGATGTATTCACATTGAATTTGCTAGTCATGAGAAGCAAACTGTGTGTCATTGATGAACCCAAAAAAATATACTAAAACTATTGTCCTTTTTTTATACACAGGATGAGTCCATCCAGGAGGAATGTGGGGAAAGTGGCAGGCAGGAGGAGACCGGGCCCATGGACAGCCTGGAGGAGGCCGGGCCCATGGACAGCCTGGAGGAGGCCGGGCCCATGGACAGCCTGGAGGAGGCCGGATTCACCATCATCCTGGAGGAGGCTGGGCCCAGTGTCAGGCAGGAGGTGGCTGCTCCCAGTGAGGTGGCTGCTCCCAGTGAGGTGGCTGGGCCAAGTGAGGTGGCTGGGCCAAGTGAGGTGGCTGGGCCCAGTAGGAGCCTGACCGAATCCCAAGTGCCTCCCCTCCACCTTCCCAAAAAAAGGGCCAGGAAGGGGACGGTCACACAGGAGGCATCCCTGCGCCTCATGCAAGAGGCCACCCGTTTTTTGAGGAGCCCCCCCGAAGCGGAAGAGTCCTATGGCTGCTACTTAGCCAGCAGGCTTCTTCAAATGGATTGGGAGCAGCGCCTCATTTGCGAGCGCCTATTTGGGGAAACAATCCAAGAAGGCGCTGCAGGGCACGCTAACCCGAAACACCCAACTACATGAGGCAGCCCCCCCTCCTCCTCCTCCTCCTCCTCCTCCTCCTCCTGCCACAACTGAAACACCACAGCCACAGCCTCCAAAGAAGGCTACAGGGAAGGCTGCAGGGAAGGCTGCAGGGCAGCGTGGAGGAAAGGCTGCAGGGAAGAGAAGAAAGTGATGACCTGGGTTCAGTCTGGTCTGACAGAAGACGCAGGCTGTTGTAGGACCACAGTCTGGGGACATCTATATCATCTGCTGGTGCTGTTGATCTCTAGGATTCTTGGACCAGATTGTGCTCCCTCTTATATGGACTCCTCAAGATCCCAATTTTCTTGTACACCGACTTTTTCCAGCGTTGACTTCCTCTTTATTTTATTTTGACCATGAATAAATGGATCTTTTTTGAGTTTAGGAAAAGACTTTATGTGTTTTCTTTTAAATCATTGATTTTACACACAATGTTAAATTAACAAGGGACAACAATCTCATTGAGTTTGCAAAAACACACCAAAAATACATTAATAATGTTAATAATGTTAGAGTGGTAAGGGCTCTTTCTCACGGGGCGGATCAGTGATGATCCGCCCCGGGAACATCCGCTGGCTCAGCGGGGATCGCTCCGCCGATCCCCGCTGAGCAGGAAGATGACAGGTGCATCGCTGCACGCTGTGCAGCGGCGGACCTGTCAGAGCGCCGCTCTCCCCTATGGGGGGATCGGATGACGACGGACCATAGTGTCCGTCGTCACCCGAGCCGATCCGAAAACGGATGGAAAAGTAGGTTTTTCCTCCGTTACACTTTTCGGATCGGAGCGGGGTCGGATGTCAGCAGACATGTCACCGCTGACATCCGACGCTCCATAGGGATGAATGTATGTCCGTTTTTCATCCGAAAACGGAAGGATGAAAAACGGACATACGGATCGTCCATGTGAAAGAGGCCTAAGTCTTGAAAACAAAAAAAGATACATAACCAAAAACGGTGCTTTGGGTTAACTTTCTCTAAAAAATAAAAAATAATCACTAGAAAAACAAAACTATAATAATGGGTTCTTTGTGGTAACTTTACAAACCTAAAAAAAATAAAAAATAAAAAAAAACAAATACAAATGGGTTCTTTGTGGTAACTTTACAAACACAAAAATAATAAAAAAACAAATATAGAGATAAACATATAAAAAAGTTCAACAACAATCATAAAATAAATATCTGGATAAAAATTACACGAAAATATGACTCCACAGAAAAAAATTAAAAAAAAAGGGTAAAAAGTATTATTAGTATGGAAACATTGTTTTTAAAAAGCATACTATATCATTCATGAGATCAAAGAGAAAAAGAATCCAGAAATCAGTTTGGGAGAACTCTGTTTGAATACGAACAGCAAAACACCTTCGTTCTTTATAGCATTCGTAAAGAAGACATAAAATGCGCTGCATTCAACGATCACAGATTTTGCAGCATGATGAATGTGCTACCTACAATACGAACACTAGTTTTACTAGACCGAGTGCTTCCGTTTAGTTTTTGCTTATGAGCATGCGTCGTTTTTTTGTCCGTCGGACTAGCATACAGACGAGCGGACTTCGGGGTCCATCGTAGTTACGACGTAAAGATTTGAAGCATGTTTCAAATCTAAAGTCCGTCGGATTTGAGGCTAAAAAAGTCCGTTGAAAGTCCGGAGAAGCCCACACACGATCGGATTACCAGCCAGCTTTAGTCCGTCAGCGTCCGTTGGACTTTTGTAGACGAAAAGTCCGACCGTGTGTACGTGGCATAACACTTAACCCATCTCCTACCTGAACCCTAACACTAAACCCATCTCCTACCTGAACCCTAACACTTAACCCATCTCCTACCTGAACCCTAACACTTAACCCATCTCCTACCTGAACCCTAACACTTAACCCATCTCCTACCTGAACCCTAACACTTAACCCATCTCCTACCTGAACCCTAATGCCGCGTACACACGGTCGGACTTTTCGTCTACAAAAGTCCAACGGACGCTGACGGACTAAAGCTGGCTGGTAATCCGATCGTGTGTGGGCTTCTCCGGACTTTCAACGGACTTTTTTAGCCTAAAATCCGACGGACTTTAGATTTGAAGCATGCTTCAAATCTTTACGTCGTAAGTACGACGGACCCCGAAGTCCGCTCGTCTGTATGCTAGTCCGACGGACAAAAACCCATGCTAGGGCAGCTATTGGCTACCGGCTATGAACTTCCTTATTTTAGTCCGGTGTACGTCATCACGTACGAATCCGTCGGACTTTTGTGTGGTCGTGTGTAGGCAAGTCCGTTCGTTAGAAAGTCTGCTGCAAGTCCGCCGAAGGTACGTCGGAAGTCTGTCGGACAGGCTGTCGGACTTTTGTAGACGAAAAGTCCGACCGTGTGTACGCGGCATAACACTTAACCCATCTCCTACCTGAACCCTAACACCTAACCCATCTCCTACCTGAACCCTAACACTTAACCCGTCTCCTACCTGAACCCTAACACTTAACCCATCTCCTACCTGAACCCTAACACTTAACCCATCTCCTACCTGAACCCTAACACCTAACCCATCTCCTACCTGAACCCTAACACTTAACCCATCTCCTACCTGAACCCTAACACCTAACCCATCTCCTACCTGAACCCTAACACCCAATCCATCTCCTACCTGAACCCTAACACCCAATCCATCTCCTACCTGAACCCTAACACTTAACCCGTCTCCTACCTAAATCCTAACTTTTAACTCAATGCCGCAAATGATCTATTGACTCTTAACCTCAACTCTAATGCCGCGTACACACGGTCAGGCTTTTCGGCTACAAAAGTCTGACAGCCTGTCCGACAGACTTTCGACGGACTTTTGGCGGACTTGCGGCAGACTTTCTAACGAACGGACTTGCCTACATACGATCACACAAAAGTCCGAGGGATTCATACGTGATGACGTACACCGGACTAAAATAAGGAAGTTGATAGCCAGTAGCCAATAGGTGCCCTAGCTTGGGTTTTTGCCCGTCGGACTAGCATACAGATGGATTTCTGGGTCCGGTGGAGTTACGACGTAAAGATTTGAAGCATGTTCCAAATCTAAAGTCCGTCAGATTTGCGGCTGGAAAAGTCCGCTGAAAGTCCGCTGTAAGTCCGGGGAAGCCCACACACGATCGGATTGTCAGCCGTATTTTGTCCGTCGGCGTCCGTCAGACGTTTGTAGACGAAAAGTCCGACCGTGTGTACGCGGCATTAGGCAAGTTCACATAAGCAGCAAAGGGATGGTAAAAACAGGCGGTTGCTACTTAATATGTAAAAAAAAAAAAAAAGTAATACATGTGGTGGCTGCATTCGTTTTTTTTCTTTCAAGTTTTGATTTTTTTTCAACTGGTGATTCTGTCACCTCCTCACTGTACTGTATCTATGGAAGAGCAGCTTTGTCCCTAGGATGCTCTCCTGATACTGTATGGACTACTAAACCTCTTCCTCTCTCTTCATCTCCATTACATAGTGTTACTTTGTAGTTCATACAAGATAGCTGAGAAAGCTTATAACATTAAGCCAGTTCGGCTCACAGTAAGTTACAAGAGGCACAAGAAAAAGGACTTATCTATTAACATTGGACACTTAGGTGTATTTATAAAAAAAGTGCACATTAATTCCCCAGTCAAAGCACATGTGCATTCCTTTTGTGCGAATAGGGCACAAAAATAAATGTTATTCGGTTGCATCCTTTGCAGATCTTTCTTTTTTTTTTCTTGTCAAATACTGCATTTGGCCTCTAGATGGTGCCAAGTTATTTAGGGAATTCCTATGTAACTTGCCGCCATCTAGTGGCCAAATGTGTTATTCTCCATTTTAAATCAGTGAAAAAATTCGACCAGCACAGGAATTAGCATAATAGCAATTGTTTTTTTTTGTTTTTTTGCTCTTTACCAAAAAAAAAAAAAAAAAAGTATATGCGCTTTTACTGGGTGAATTGTTATCAGATTTTTTAAATAATTACACCCCTTAATAACAAGAAGCACCAATCATTTAAAACATTTGATAACACAAAGCAAAGCAGTGAGTACAAAGAAACCAGTGACTGCTGGAATGATACAGAAGAAAGTCAGGGGGATACTGGGAAGAAAGCAATACCCTGGGCACCATGTGAAGCAAGCTCCCAGCAATCAGTATGCACTATATCACTCTGATATAACACATAACAATTTCTGACAGCACAGCACATAATGTGATCTTTATTTAATTAGGCAAAGAGCATTGGGAAAGTGCTTTAACCTCCAGCAGCCAATTAGGAGATATAGTTCATTGTTCTAACTGCTCTGACCTGAGCAAAGGTGAAATCTGATTGGTTGCTGTAGATTCCTACACATTTGTTCTCTTTACACTACCTTATTAAATAAGCCTGGTAGTGTTTCAGTTTTCTTAGGCCCACATGACTAATGATATTATATTAAATCACATTATATGACATAGTGTTATGTTATTTTGTCATTTGTCATTTTATCACATTATATCATATTATGGACTCACTGTACTGGCAATCTCTTTCGAAAAACCAGTAAACACACAAAAAGTTGTTTATAATAAGCACCACATCACTCAAATAGCAAATGATTATCTGTGCAACCAGTTTTTGGATCTATATACGTATGTACAGTATATCCAAGATCATGTGTCGAACACGAGGCCCCGAATCCAGCCCAACAGGCCATTTCATGTGGCCCTCGCACCTCTCCTGCAGCTGCAGCACCCCCCGTCTCCGCTCCCTCCTGATCTCAGCAGTTGGCAGCAGAGAGGAGGACAGAACTCACCCACCAGATCCTGTGCTTCTCCATACAGCCACGGAGAGGCTCGCCTCTGCCCCCCCCCCCTCCGTCTCAACGGTCAGCAGCAGAGGAGGACGGAACTACTCCACCAGATCCTGTGCTTCTCCATTTAGCCACAGAGAGGCTCATCTCTGCCCCCCCCCCCCCCGGTCTCAGCAGTCAGCAGCAGAGAGGACAGAAGTAATTTACCAGATCCTATGCTTCTCCATGCAGCTGCAGAACCCCCTCGTCTACACCTACCCTGGTCTCAGCATTCAGCAGCCCTCCTCTGGTCCTTCTCCAGACCCTGCATGTTCCGCTTCCCAGTTCTGCCCCCAACTTCTTCCTGGCAGCAGCACTATGATATAAGGGATGGGGGGGACTTCCGATGGTCAGTTACATATTGACATCTGATGTAATTTGGGGGGGGGGTGGGGTTGCTCTGGTCATCTAGTATAACCGGCCCTTTGAGGGCAACCATAATTCAATGCGGACCGCAATTGAGTTAGACGCCCCTGTTCAAGATGGATGCTTTATAAAACTCTCATTTTCTAAGAGCAACAATATATTTTCCTGTGAGTCAATTCTGCTTCTTAGCAGTGGCAGCCCGTGCATTAAGGGCGCACGGCATTGCCCCCTCTGCATAAATCTATCCATGGCCGCCGCTGCCACCCCCCATTCAGGCAACCAGACCCTTTTCGGGCGCCTGAATTACAGCGGCGGGGGGGGGGGGGGGGGTGTTTTTGAAGCATCTGATTAAAGCCATAGGCTCTAATAGGTGTCAAAAACGGCAGTTCACTCAGCTGTGTTAGGAAAGCTGTGTTAGGAAACATCGCTTTCCTAACACTGAACCGCCTCTCCACCTATCAGGTGCTCGGATCAATTACCTGTCACCTGATTGGCTGAAACGACAGGTGCTGCTATTGGACACCTATCAGGAGGAGAGGACGGGAGTCGGGAGATGAGGACGGCAGGAGACGCTGGCTTGAAGGACCCCGCTCGTCACTGTTACCCGCTGCCCCACCAAGACAGGGTAAGTGCCGGGCGGGGTGACACTGGCGGCATTCGATGGCAGCATTTAATGGGCACACTGGCAGCATTTGATGGGCACACTGGCAGTATTTAATGGGCACACTGGCAGCATTTGATTGGCACAGTGGCTACAATTGATGGGCACACTGGCAATATTTAATGGGCACACTGGCAGCATTTGATTGGCACAGTGGCTGCAATTGATGGCACAGTGGCTGCGTTTGATGGCACAGTGGCTGCAATTGATGGCACAGTGGCTGTGTTTGATGGGCACACTGGCAGCCTTTGATGGCACAGTGGCAGCATTTGATGGCAAAGTGGCAGCATTTAATGGGCACACTGGCAGCATTTGATGGGCACACTGGCAGTATTTAATGGACACACTGGCATTTTACTGGGCACACTGGCAGCATTTAATGGGCACACTGGCAGTATATAATGGACACACTGGCATTTTACTGGGCACACTGGCAGCATTTGATGGGCACAGTGGCTGCAATTGATGGCACACTGGCAGCATTTGCTGAGCACAGTGGCTGCAATTGATGGCACACTGGCAGCATTTGATGGGCACAGTGGCTGCAAATGATTTTTTTTCAGAATTTTTCAGTTTGTTTGCACCCCCCCAAAAATTTTGAGCACCAGCCGCCACTGCTTCCTAGTGCAGAGCAGATAGAAGATTACGATGTGCTCATCACCCCAGCTCTGTCCCATCTCTCCCAATTCAGCAGAAAGGATCAGCAGGCTCAGCGTCAGCACTATCGGATATTTCTGGTATGTAGGACACAATAAGAGCTTCATATTTTCAAATGTTATAGATTTATAAGGACTGGATGTGATGCACAACACAGGTTAAAAATACTTTAAGGGTATTTACACTTCTGCATCGTAGTAACATGCATTAAAGAGTCTTTTATTTTAAATGCCATCCCAATGTAATAAAGGCAACACATCTGTGCTGCAGTGTTCTGCAATGCATGACAATGCAGAGTAGAGTAGCATTATGAAAAATAAATAGGTCACATCTGATTTTTGACACGTTTTGGGTGCGTTGAAAACCCATAATTCCCAATGGTCTGCTCTAGGGCAATGAACGCTAACAGGTGACATAACACGTGGTAAACGCATGTGTGCAGAACACACCACAAAACTGTAAATTGTCCATCTGCGACTTAAAGGCCTCATTCACACGGCTGTAAAAATGTTACTGATCTTATTACATGTGTTTTCTAGGAGTAGAGTTCCTGCATAATGATCAGTAAAATACATCATTTGTTTTATGCTCATTTATTTTTTTCCTGTGTTTAGACGTAAAGGTTCTTTTTTTTTTTTTTTCATACCAAACATGTCATACTTACCTGCTCTGTGCAAGGGTTTTGCACAGAGCAGCCCCAATCTTCCTTATGACAGTATCAAAATAATCCCCTGGGAGAGAGCGAGATGCTTAGCGGCGAAACGCGTTGACGCTTTAGGGCTCACATCATATATCATGTATTTTTATGTATATGGTTTTTAAATCTTTTTCTATGTCCCTTGTCATACCATGTATATATCTATGTCTCAATAATTATTACTATTTTTCCATATCCCCATTGTTTACTGTGCCTTTAAAGTCCGATCCTGGGTCACCTTTTGTGACCCTCCTTTTTTGTATTTCTACATTCAATTGGTTGCACTAGATCAGGGTTTATCAGCCAGGGTTCCACTGAACCCTAGGGTTCCTCCAGGGGTTATTAGAGGTTCCTTGAGCAATGAGCGATTCCTGCCTCTCAGATAAGTTTCCAGTGACACCATTGATCATTTTAGCTATCTATAAGACCCCTTTCACACTGGGGCGCTCTGCAGGCACTACAGCGCTAAAAATAGCGCCTGCAAAGCGCCCTAAAAGTGCCACTGCTTTGTCTCCAATGTGAAAGCCCCGAGGGCACACTGGAGCGGTGCACTAGCAGGATGGGAAAAAAGTCCTGCTAGCAGCATCTTTGGAGCAGTGAAGGAGCGGTGTGTATACCGCTCCTCCCCCGCTCCTGCCCATTGAAATCAACGAGGCACCGCGGCTATACCGTCGGCAAAGCAGAGGTGCTTTGCGGTGGTTTTTAACCCTTTCTCGGCCACTAGCGTAGGGTAAATCCGCCTCGCTAGTGGCCGAATACCGCTGCTAAAAATAACGGTATTTACCGCCGACGCACCTCCCGCCCCAGTGTGAAAGGGGCCAGGGCCGATCCTAGGGTCACCGGCGCCTGGGTGCAGAAATATTTCTGGCGCCCCCACATGGGCGTGGTCATCTTACCAACTCCTCCCCTTTACAAATGTTTCTATGGCAACGACTCAAACACAGAGATGCTCCCCTAAGAAGTCTTTGTTACCCTAGGATCCTCCCATGATCTTTTAACAATAAAAAAAATACAGGAAGAGAGAGTACACTAATGAGACCTGGAGGGGAGTCTCTCTGATGCACACAGAGAGGGCTTCTGTTAGAGAGTCTGTTAGAAAGAGCCCCCAGACATAGTACAGGAGATGGTCAGAGACTGCAATCATGGTACAGGAGATGATCAGAGACTGCAGACATACTACAGGAGATGGTCAGAGACTGCAGACATACTACAGGAGATGGTCAGAGACTGCAGACATACTACAGGAGATCATCAGAGACTGCAGACATAATACAAGAGATGGTCAGAGACTGCAGACATAGTACAGGAGATGGTCAGAGACTGCAGATATTGTACAAGAGATGGTCAGAGACTGCAGACATAATACAAGAGATGATCAGAGACTGCAGACATAATACAGGAGATGGTCAGAGACTGCAGACATAATACAGGAGATGGTCAGAGACTGCAGACATAATACAGTAGATGGTCAGAGACTGCAGACATAGCACAGGAGATAGCCAGAGACTGCAGACATAGTACAGGAGATGGTCAGAGACTGCAGACATAATACAGGAGATGGTCAGAGACTGCAGACATAATACAGGAGATGGTCAGAGACTGCAGACATACTACAGGCAATGGTCAGAGACTGCAGACATAGTACAGGAGATGATCAGAGACTGCAGACATAATACAGGAGATGGTCAGAGACTGCAGACATAATACAGGAGATGGTCAGAGACTGCAGACATAATACAGGAGATGGTCAGAGACTGCAGACATACTACAGGCAATGGTCAGAGACTGCAGACATAGTACAGGAGATGGTCAGAGACTGCAGACATAGCACAGGAGATGGTCAGAGACTGCAGACATAGTACAGGAGATGGTCAGAGACTGCAGGCATACTACAGGCGATGGTCAGAGACTGCAGACATTGTACAGGCGATGGTCAGAGACTGCAGACATAGTACAGGAGATGGTCAGAGACTGCAGACATACTACAGGCGATGGTCAGAGACTGCAGACATACTACAGGCGATGGTCAGAGACTGCAGACATAGTACAGGAGATAGCCAGAGACTGCAGAAATACTACAGGAGATGGTCAGAGACTGCAGACATAGTACAGGAGATGCTCAGAGATTGCAGACATAATACAGGAGATGGTCAGAGATTGCAGTTCCTATGGACATTAGTACATAATGGCCGATCGGCCCTCTCACCTGACCCAGAGATACAGCAACGGTTCCTCTGATCAGGAGTCAGCTCACTCTGAATTGCCCATGGTGACTCCGCTGGGTAGCACCCAGATCTGTATTCCTGCAATGACTCCATTCCTTTCTCTGCCAGGGATGGCGCTAGGCTGTGTGGCTTTCCCTTTGGTGGCGCAGGGCAGCTGGGTTCTCTCTCTGATGGTGTTCCCTCAGCACTGTCCTCTCCCTCTGGAGTCCTGGGTGTACTTCCCTGAAAGCTTTCCCGGCTCCTGGCTCTCTCTCTTTCCCATTCAGCTGAGCATGCTGTGTGAGCTGCAGTTTCCGTGTTACAGTGGGGCTGCCAGTCCTCGGGACTATATGTCCCACAATCCTCTTCTCTGCTCCTTTTTCTATTCTGTTTCCTCCCTGGTTGATATGAAGGCGGGGGAAGAAACATAGTGGGCAGCTGTGCTGGCCAGCACCGCTCACTAGTACAGCAGCACGCAGGAGGAGAGGGAGGGGGGAAAGGAGAGGGAGGGGGGAAAGGAGAGCCCGCAGCTGCATTGGCTTCACTAGGGTTGGGGTCACCCCCCTTCCACCAACTATAGTTGCCCCTCAGTACAGACCCCCTCCACTACATATAGACCCCCCTCCGGCAGTGCAGAACCCTCACTAAGAATAAACCCCTCCCTCAGTACAGACCTTACTCAGTACAGATCCCCCCCCAGGTAACCCCCCTCCATTAGTACAGACCCCCCCAGGACAGATCTCCCTCTCCATTAGTACAGACCCCCACAGGACAAACCACCCCTCCATTAGTACAGACCCCCCAGGACAGACCCCTCCAATTAGTACAGACCCCCACAGGACAAACCACCCCTCCATTAGTACTGACCCCCCAGGACAGACCCCTCCATTAGTACAGACCCCCCCTCCATTAGTACAGACCCCCCCTCCATTAGTACAGACCCCCTCTCCATTAGTACAGACCCCCCCATCCATTAGTACAGACCCCCCCATCCATTAGTACAGACCCCCCCATCCATTAGTACAGACCCCCCCTCCATTAGTACAGACCCCCAGGACAGACCCCCTCTCCATTAGTACAGACCCCCCCATTAGTACAGACCCCCCCTCCATTAGTACAGACCCCCCCAGGACAGACCCCCCGTCCGTTAGTACAGACCCCCCCTCAGGACAGACCTCCCCCCTCCATTAGTACAGACCTCCTGACAAACCACCCCCCCATTAGTACAGACCCCCCTCAGGACAAACTACCCCCTTCCATTAGTACAACCCCCCCCACACAAACCACCCCCCTCCATTAGTAAAGACCCCCCATAAACCACCTCCCCCATTAGTACAGACCCCCCTCAGGACAAACCTCCCCGCTCCATTAGTACAGACCTCCCGACAAACCACCCCCCCATTAGTACAGACCCCCCTCAGGACAAACCACCCCCCCTCCATTAGTACAGATCCCCCCCACCAACCACCCCCCCTCCATTAGTACAGAGTAGACCCCCCCCAAAAAACCACCCCCCTCCATTAGTACAGACTCCCCCTCCATAAGTACAGACCCCCCCTCAGGACAAACCCCCCCTCCATTAGTACAGACCCCCCGATAAACTAACCCCCCCATTAGTACAGACCCCCTTCAGGACAAACTACCCCCCCTCCATTAGTACAGACTCCCCCCCCACAAACCCCCCCTCCTCTATTGGTACAGACTCCCCCCCACAAACCCCCCCTCCTCTATTAGTACAGACTCCCCCCCACAAACCCCCCCTCCTCTATTAGTACAGACTCCCCCCCACAAACCCCCCCTCCTCTATTAGTACAGACTCACCCCCCCACAAACCCCCCTCCTCTATTAGTACAGACTCCCCCCCCACAAACCCCCCCTCCTCTATTAGTACAGACTCACCCCCCACAAACCCCCCCTCCTCTATTAGTACAGACTCCCCCCCACAAACCCCCCCCTCCTCTATTAGTACAGACTCACCCCCCACAAACCCCCCCTCCTCTATTAGTACAGACTCCCCCCACAAACCCCCCCTCCTCTATTAGTACAGACTCCCCGAGTCCCCCCACAGACCCCCCCAGGACAAACCCCACCCAGGCATGCAGCCGCGCCACCCGGGTGGAGAAGATCGTGACGGAGAGGAGAAAAATAAATGACAGGCAGTCAGGTACTGTACGCCGCGCCGCGCGGCACGGACTGCCCCGCCCCCCAACGACGTCACTGCGCGGGTCTCTCTCCGAACAGAGAGAGCCGCTCCGATCTCCTCTGACAGGAGGATGGAGCGGGCGGGGACGGACTTAAGCAGGAAACACAGCGGCGGCGGAGAGAGCGGCCTGTGGACACCAAGAAGAGGAGGAGGAGGGAGAGGAGCACTCTGGCGCTTGAGCGCCCCCACCTCTGTGGCGCCTGGGTGAACTGCACCCCGTGCACCCGCCTAGGATCGGCCCTGAAAGGGGCCTAAGGGGGGCATTCTTCTCAATGACCACAAGCGTAAGCAGCATTCTTCCCACCAACCATCACACTAATGTATCATGAGTTGTAGATAAAGTCATTTTTAGCAGGGGTTCCCTGAGCCCAGAACGTTTTTTTCAAAGGTATTTTTCGCAAAGGTTTTTCTCCATGTTGGAAAGGTTGAAAAAGGCTGCACTATATTTTAGTTAGGGGTATCAGAGTAAAGGGGGCTGAATACAAATGTACACCACACTTTTCAGATATTTATTTGTAAAAAATTTTGAAAACCATTTATCATTTTCCTTCCACTTCACAATTATGTGCCACTTTGTGTTGATCTATCACATAAAATCCCAATAAAATACATTTACAGATTAGGTTGTAACATGACAAAATGTGGAAAATTTCAAGAGGTATTAATACTTTTTCAAGGCACTGTATATGTTATACAACTATTCATAATTTTTTGATATATTTCATGTAATTTTATTATGATTTTAATCATATATTTGAATAACAAAATTTTACTTTTTAGTCATTATGTGGAGATTTGCTGTTTTTGGGTGCAACTCTTTTAAAGCGGAGCTCCACCCAAAAGGGGAAGTTCTGCTTATCTGCCCCCCCACATTTGGCACCTTTTGGGGGAAAGCAGGGAGCGGGTACAAGGTTTTGACAGGTACCCGCTCCCACTTCCAGCTTAATTCGCTGCAGCTCAGTGAGCCGGAAGTTCCTCCACCTCTAACTCGCTCTTCCATGTTTTTCTGTTCCCACAAAGTTGGGGTCATGAAATCATCCAAAATGTCTTGGTATGCTGACGCCTACGAGTTCCGTTCACTGGAACTAAGGGGCCCAACCCCTGTAAAACAACCCCACACCATAATCCCCCCTCCACCAAATGATTTGGAGCAGTGCACAAAGTAAGGTCCATAAAGACATGGATGAGCGAGTTTGGGGTGGAGGAACTTGACTGGCCTGCACAGTCTTCTGACCTCAACCTCATAGAACACCTTTGGGATGCATTAGAGTGGAGATTGCTAGGCCTTCTTGTCCACATCAGTGCTTGACCTCACAAATGTGCTTCTGGAAGAATGGTCAAACATTCCTAGGGCCACTCCTAAACCTTGTGGACAGCCTTCCCTGAAGAGTTGAAGCTGTTATAGCTGCAAAGGGTGGGCCAACTCAATATTGAACCCTACGGACTAAGACTGGGATGGCATTAAAGTTCATGTGCGTGTAAAGGCAGGTATCACAATACTTTTGGATATATATTGTATCTATAGATATGTATATCTATATACCTGTACATGTATATGCATTTTTTTGTTTTACATTGTGAATGGAGCCTGTTCCTAATGTGCATGTTTAAGGCGTCATTCACACAACCATAAAAGTGTTACTAATGTAACGTAATGGTCAGTAAAATAGTTGCATATAGATGCATGTAAATGCGTAAAGACGCGCATGTGATCATTTATTTGTTTGCCTTTGTTTAGACTTAATTTACACACTTACAAACATGTATACAAAGAGCATACGCGTTAACCCATCAGAGAGGAATAATCAGTGTGTGTGTCCCCCAATTCCTCATAACCTGTCCCCAGCATACTGTATAACCTTTAAGGTTCCAGCCCTAGCTTGAGGTGCATTAACCCCTCTGTGTGATGCGATGCGATGAATTATCTCCTTAGTGCTCAGTTCCCAGGTAAGTATGTTAACCACTCAGCACCCAGCTCATGTACAGTAGGTTAACCCCTCAACACTCAGTACGCAATGTATGCATTTCAATCACTCTGTACCCATTCTTCTACCTATGCGTATCAATCTCTGGTGCATGTGCATTTACCCCTCAGCAGCCAGTCCCCAGCACAGATGTAATAACCCCTCTTTGCCCCCAGCACCCAATCTCCAGCGCATGTGTGATAACCCTCACATTTCCTTATTGCACTATGCCAAATAGCAGTCTCATCTCCGCTGATTCCGGTCCACTGAGAATATCAGCTCCAAAGCCCGGTCCCATCTCCAACATCCCCAGCACTACCTCCATTGTTCCTGGACTCACTGACACATTCCATGCTAATAACCTGATTACATTTCAGTGTCTCCATTTCAACCTCCATTGTCCCCGATTCCACTAACACATACTTCCTGTTTCAGTATCCTCCTCACCACCTTTAGAGTCCGCAGGGATGCTGACATGATCCTTGCCACCTCCACTGTCCCAGAATTGCAGGCTTCAGTTTTAGTAGGCCCCTTCCCTGGACACTGATTTTAACCTCCATTCTTTGTCTGTAAAGCCATGTGTGTGAACCGCTCAGCTCCCATGCTGCTGCTCTGTAATTACTTTGATGTGTTCTCTCCTCCCCCGTCATATACCTGTATGGCTATCAGCATACATTTTGTGACTTTGTTACTAATTATGGGCAAATCAGTAACCACAATTTATGAGTCAAAGGATGAACTATTCTACCTGCTGTCATACCCTCCACATAATGCCTGCTGTCATACCCTTCAAATAATGCCCGTTGTTATACCCTCCACATACTGCCTGCTGTCATACGCTCCACATACTGCCTGCTGTCTTACCCACCACATAGTGCCCGCTGTCATACCCTCCACATACTGCCCGCTGTCATGCCCTCCACATACTGCCCGCTGTCATACCCTCCACTTACTGCCCGCTGTTATACCCTCCACATACTGCCCGCTGTCATGCCCTTCACATACTGCCCGCTGTCATACCCTCCACATACTGCCTGCTGTCATACCCTCCACATACTGCCTGCTGTCATACCCTCCACATACTGCCTGCTGTCATACCCTTCAAATAATGCCTGTTGTTATACCCTCCACATACTGCCTGCTGTCATACGCTCCACATATTGCCTGCTGTCTTACCCTCCACTTACTGCCCTCTGTCATACCCTCCACATACTGCCTGCAGTCATACCCTCCACTTACTGCCTGCTGTCATACCCTTCACATACTGCCTGCTGTCATACCCTTCAATAATGCCGTTGTTATACCCTCCACACACTGCCCGCTGTCATACCCTCCACATACTGCCCGCTGTCATACCCTCCATATACTGCCTGCTGTCATACCCTCCGCATAATACCTGCTGTCATATCTTCCACAATTCTCTCCTGCACATGACATGCTGATGTATCCTTCCCATACTGCTCACTGTCATACACTCCACATACTGCCTGCTGTGCCAATCTTCACATACTGCCTGCTGTTAAATTCATCCACATACTGCCCACTGTCATACCCTCCACATACTGCCCGCTGTCATACCCTCCACATACTGCCCGCTGTCATACCCTCCACATACTGCCCGCTGTCATACCCTCCACAGACTCAATGGACTATTCTGTCTTTTTTCTGCTGTCACTTTTCTATGTTTCTCTGTACTCCTCTTCTCCTCCTACCCTTCACACTCTTCTGGTCCAAAATCCCTTCCATAATAACCCCTGCACTCCTCCACTGGACAGATTTTCAACCACTCACATCTGGCACACCCAACTGTGCCATCCACCTTTCTCAACCTTTTCTTATGGGGCGGGGGGGGGTGACTACAGTTTAGATCCTTTAACTCTTCTAACTCTATAGCCTCTGTATGCGCTATGAACTACTCATGATCACTATAAGACTGGTAACACCTACCTTAAGGGTCTTTCATCCTGGATGCTCTTTCCAGTTGTATTGCAATTCAGTATATAAAATATATACGGTATATATATACCGTATATATTTCAGCCAACTGCATTAGCTGGATTGAAAAATGGTTTCATGACTTTTAAAGGAATATATACCTGAACTAAAAGCTGCTTGTATATTAGTTGACAGAGCTGGGGGATCTAAACGATGCTTCCTAGCAAAGACTGCCTGTCTAGTATACTGTTACATAAATTTCCTTTCTGGGAGGTCTTCCTTCTGGGTTCACGGTCCCTGGCTACATGAATGGCCAAAGGGCGGAATCACATCACTCCTGCGCATGTGCGCAGGAGCCGTGATTTGCGGCACGGCTCTGAAGGTCCGGCACTGGATGCCGGACCTTCAGAGCGCATGCGCCGGCGACGTCACCGACTGCATGCACTCTGAATATCTCCTAAACAGTGCAAGTTTAGGAGATATTCACAGTACTTACAGGTAAGCCTTATTTTAGGCCTACCTGCAGGTACAAGTGGTGTAACAGAGTTTATTACCAAAGTCCAATTTTGAGAAGATAAATCACCTCCTGGCTTCATATACAACTCGGACCCAATGTGGTGGGATCGTTGCCTATGGTCCCAACCCACCCAATGGGATCTCACTCCCCCTCTGCGGATTTTTCTACAATATTAAGACAAGTCAAGGGGTAGATGCTGTAGTGCGAGGACCCTGGGATATGATTATAGAGGTCTTCCCTTCAGAGTTTGTGAGTGATATATAAAGTGCACTTTCCAACTTTCTGAAATAGGCCTCATTCACATGGGGCGATTACATCTGTGCCCCATGCAGGGTAGTGTATTAACGACATGGGGATACATAGATGTTGCATACATCCTCATGCCAGCATCCCATTGTTGTCTATTGGGACACAGGACCCAATATGACATCTGTGTAGGTGTGGGTGCATCTTCCTGAACTCATCCCATATGCATTCAGTAGCTTGCACCCAAACAGATGTCACATTGGGACACAGCCGCTGTGTCTGATGTCTGTACCAATCTGGCACTGATTGGTGGCGCTTTAATGTAATCAGGGCACTGATCATCAGTGCCCTGATTACATCTCTCACTGTCCCCTGCGAGGAGATGCCACTGATCAGCTCTCCTCTCCACACACTCTGTCAGTGTGAGGCGAGGAGTGCCGATTACCGGCACTTCCTTGTTTACATGTGATTGGACACAGCTGATCACATGATTAAAGAGCCGCTTCAGCGGTCGGGTTTGTGCCGTGTCCTAGCAACACAGCGCCACTGTGGCGCTGCATGCCCCCGAGGGCATGCAGGAGCGGCCATTCGCGTGCGCCGTCATATGACGTCCACCCAGAATGAGAGCCGCATCGTCCCTCCATCATTTGACGGTGGGCGGGCGGCAAGTGGTTAGTTCACAGTGTAAACTCAGCCCCATCAGTATTGTAACAGCAGACTATGCTCACAGTATTAGATTGCCATCAGCGCAAATACAAAGTAAAAAACTAAAATGAGCATTCCCTTCCAAATCAGAGTAATCAGAGAACCTTCATCCAATGTATTCCCCATTAACTCACCATCACCACATAGAAAATATTACTATATTATGAAAAAACTATTTCACAAATGTTCAAACTTGGCAACAGCTCCTGGTACATTAATACACAAACTTTACACTCTGATAAAATCATATAAGCACAGATCTCAAAGTGCTTTGTACAGAAAAATCCCCTAAAACCTATTACAATTGATTTAGGAATCAATGATTATTCAAATGCTAAAAGAGACTATTACAAAACAGCACTCCACTAATCTCTTAGGATTTATATTAATTATTACATTATATTTTAAAGTACTACTAAAGGCAAAACTTATTTTTTTTAGTTTTGGACAGAGTGGAGATGGATTAGAACATCTGTCAGTTTTTATTGCTGTGGAGATTGCCCCTCTCTTTTTGTCCTGTTTACCATTATCATTGAAAGTGATAGTAAAAAAATAAATAAATAAATAATAATAATAATTTTGGGTTGTCCCCAGAAAAGTAATAGAGGGGAAATCTTCCAATGGGGACAACTTGTTCTGGTGACTTAGGGCTCTCCTAGGGATTCCCTTGATTAGCAGGGATTTCCTCTCACTTCCTGTTTTGGCTATGGGACAGGAAGTGAAGGGATTTCTTCCCAATGGGACACAGATGATAAAAAAATAAACTGATGGGGGTTTTGACCTTCCTTTACTATATCCAAAATGATAAAAAAAAAAAAAGCTTTGCCTATAGTTCTACTTTAAGGTAAGTAGAACTGGTACCGACTCTGTCAATTTTCTTATCCCTGCCTATGTCAGATTGTTAGGTGGTTGGCACGGTGGCCTCCCACAAGGGTTACTATTGGCATGGAGTATGAAGGTATTTTCTGGGTTAGTCCAGGTTTACTTCAAATACTTTAGTTTCCTTGCACAAACTTAATGGTATATTAAAGTTTAACTCCAGCATGTGTAGCTTCAGGTCCAATGATAGAAATCTCTTGGCCTTGTGGATACACTGTGGTGCCACAACAGTCTGCTTATACTGTGCTCTTGGTATGTTTTCCTGTTCCCCTTCCTGTTTGGTGCTAGTTAGTACAGTCTATTTTTATAGGAAAGAAATATTGGGATTTTTAGGGTGCCATGAACAAATCAAAACCAATATATAAAAATATCAAATGTATTTATACTTAGATAAAATCATCAGGATATCAACCATATAGTAGATGAACAGCAGTATTTTCTATGGTTTGAAGAAGCACTGAGATCAGTGTGAAACGCACGCGTCACCTCCTGGGTTCGGAGACTCTGTCTTTGTTGGCTGTTTATTGCTATTTTTTGGAATAAAATTGTTGGAACATTCCTGTGGTGTGCAGCCTTTCTTTTCTTCCTAGCAGTATTTTCTTGCTCTACATGTTTCGCCTTATCTCCTATTTTGTCATACAATGGCTTCCTCAGGAGATAAGTACGGTATGTATGGTCACTACAAGTTGAAGTTTTCAACACATGCAGTACTTATCTCCTGAGGAAGCCATCGTATGGTGAAACATGTAGAGCAAGAAAATACTGCTGTTCATCTACTATATTGTTATTGTATGATATCCTGATGATTTTATCTATGTATAAATACATTTTTATATTTTTAAATATTGGTTTTGATTTGTTTGTGGCACCCTAAAAATCCCAATATTTCTTTCCTTTAAAAAGATTTTTAATATAGAGATGTGGTCCTGTTGATTTTCCAGCAATCATTAATATACAGTCTTTACCTACATACTTCCTGTCTCTCTCTGCTGCTTAGTAGTTTTTTCAATTTCCAAGCAGAGACAAGGCTTAGGAAAGTCATTGCGGCTGATTTACTAAAGGCAAATAGACTGAGCACTTTGCAAGTGAAGTTGCATTTATTTTCCCCAGAGCTTAGCGAATGTGGCAAAGCTTCACTTTGTAAAGAATACCCAATCAGGTGCAAGGAAAATAAAAAAAACAGAATTTTTTGCTCACACATGACTGGATGATAGAAATCAGCATATTTGTTTTTATTGAAGAGTTAAAGTAGAACTATTGACAAAACTTTTTTTGGAAAAAAAAAATATATTTTTTACTTTCTGCTATAAAACATATCCAAAGATTTAAAAAAAAGAAAAAATCAAATTTTTTCATAAATTAATGCCAATATCTATTCTGCTACATATTTTTGGTTAAAAAAATCTCAATAAGCGTTTACTGATTGGTTTACACGAATGTTGTAGCATCTACAAATTATGGAATATATTTATGGATTTTTAATTTTTTTATACTAGTAATGGCGGTGATCAGCGACTTATAGTGGTACTGTAATATTGCGGCGGCCAATTGGACGCTAACTGCCACCTTTGACACTTTGTGGGACCCAGTGACACTAATACAGCGATCAGTGCTAAAAATATGCACTGTCACTGTACTAATGACACTGGCTGGGAAGGGCTTAAACATCTAGGTCAATCAAAGGGTTAACTGTGTGCCTAGCCAGTGTTTATGTTTAATGTATGTGCTGCGTTTACTAGGTGAAGAAATAAATTCTAGTTCCTGCTTTGCAGGAAGACAGATTCCATCCCTTCCCCCCCCTGTAAGAATGGCGATCTGCCTTGTTTACATGTGGCCAGCACCCTCAGATCGTCTTCTGCTGTGAAGAATCATAGCAGAAGTGGCCCGTCCGTGGCACACGCGTGCCCCCTGCAGGCAAGGATGCAGGATCACGTATATATAAGTGATCCTGCACAGAGGTGCTGCCCTGTAGCAGTAGAAACTGCTATAGGGCAGTCAGCAAGTAGTTAAATTGGTTGTAAACGCTTACATACACAGAGATGAAACAAAACCACCTATATAGGTTGTATCTGTTTATCTGTAGTCTTCACTTCTCTACAGCCGTTCAAAGTCCAGAATTGATAAAGCTTATCTGAGTTTTCAGAAAAAAGGGGGCGGAGCACTAACATTTACACACCGCAGAGCTTAGTGAGAAGAGCTCCGAGAGCTGATTGGAGGGAAGGGACACCCCTATTCCCCTCCAGACAGCACACAGGAACCAAGCTGAGGCTGTCCATCAGGTTGACGTCTGTCCTGCCACCATTTTTCTCTTGGTGTCAGGAAACTTGTGCTTTAATATGACTGTAGTTTATGAGGTCAGAACAAAACACATATTTCCCAAAATTAGCAGTAAATTCCTATTTCTTCTTCCCCTGAAACAAAAGCCGAAAACTTGTAGACATATTTCTATTTTTCGGCCTATTGTAACTGTAATTTTATTTTAATTTTAATGTGCTGTTACTGTTGCAGCTTGCAATAAAAAAAAGGAACAGCAGCTGCACCTAACCTGATATTATGTAAGTTTACCGGTGATTGTATCCCGACTGGAGTTTTCCTTTAATTCTGGTCTGATAGCGGTTTCTGGCGCAGAGTCTTATTGTAGTTACTGTAAGACAGGCATTTCCAGTGTCTGGAGCTTAATAAGATCTTATTATAAATTCTATACAGATTAGGCTCCCAGAACTGCAGAACCATAATCACATCAGACAGGAAAGCATTCTCATTTTATGGAATATTATATCAACAATAATGCAACGTGATTAGTTGCAAATGCTTATGCAGCAGATAGCAGAAGAGATACTATATATTTTGCTATTGTGTTTTTTTTTCCTCCATAGAACTCAGCGTAGAATATAACCATCCGCATTATTAGTGCCGGTTCACACTGATGCGATGCGATTTAGATGCAAATTTTTTCATTGCGTGTTTGATTATTTCCAGCACGATTGTATTGCGAATCCAATGCGAATTGTATGCGAATTGTATGCGCTGTACATGTAAATTAGGCACAGATGCGATTTGTGCTCAGGCCAATCAAAAAGGCAAGAAAAAAAATGGGTGTTAACTTCCTGTGCTCTTCCTTGTTTTCCTTTGTGGGGGAGTATTGTCGTTGAGGAGTGTGGTTTGTCTGTGAGTAGTATCATTATGTTTCATCAAATGCCGTTGATCATAGCAGCAGTTGTTACTGCTACTGCTGCAGTCCTGATGGACAAAGCCAGGAGGAAGAGGAGGAGGAGGATGAGGAAGAGACTGATGAGTACAAGAAGATATTGGGTCCATCCAATTATTCAAAATAGGGAAGAGAGAGGCCAGTTCAGGATCCTCTACAATGATCTCAGGCAGCATGAGGAGAAGTTCTTCAACTATTCCCGGATGTCAGTAAATAGGTTAGTACCTGTACCCTTCCTCCCTCCTTCTTATCTATCACAGACATGCATCCCACTGACCACCAATCCCACTGACCACCAACGCCACTGACCACCAATCCCACTGACCACCAATCCCACTGACCACCAATCCCACTGACCACCAATCCCACTGACCACCAATCCCACTGACCACCAATCCCACTGTCCACCAATCCCACTGTCCACCAATCCCACTGACCACCAACGCCACTGTCCACCAACGCCACTGACCACCAATCCCACTGACCCCCAACGCCACTGTCCACCAACGCCACTGTCCACCAACGCCACTGTCCACCAACGCCACTGTCCACCAACGCCACTGACCACCAATCCCACTGACCACCAATCCCACTGTCCACCAACGCCACTGACCACCAATCCCACTGACCACCAATCCCACTGACCACCAATCCCACTGACCACCAATCCCACTGTCCACCAATCCCACTGACCACCAATCCCACTGACCACCAATCCCACTGACCACCAATCCCACTGACCACCAACGCCACTGACCACCAACGCCACTGACCACCAATCCAACCTTTGATCGCTTTTCTCCTTTTACTAAAACTGTTTCCTATTACCATTTTATTTGAATTTGTGTATGGGCTTTAGCCTGTCACTTACATTGAATTTGTGTTTTTATTTCTTAGTTTTGATGAATTGCTTCGTCTGCTTGGTACACGTTTGGAGTATCAGAACACCACCTTTCGGAATAGTGTAGAGCCAGCGGAAAGGTTGCTTGTTACATTAAGGTAAAATATAGATATACTTTGTAATTTTATGCTATGCACCATAGTAAGCTATACTAAGGAATGCTAAGAATGCAGATGGATATGACAACAAAATTGTTTGCCAAAAAATTTTTTTTTTTTTTATTTTAAAAAACTTAATATGTAAATTTTTTGGATTACATACTTGGCATGAAATATTTTGGAAACAATCCAGCTCCCTCTGACTCTCTGACCTCCTGACTCTCTAGCTTTCTAACGTCCCCAGACTCTCAATCTGACTCCCTTACTTCCCCTGACTCTCTAACTCCCTCTGACTCTCTGACCTCCTCTGACTCTATAACTTCCCCTGACTCTCTGACTCTCTTACTTACTGTAACTTTCTTACTTCCTCTGACTCTCTTACTTCCTCTGACCCTCTCACTTCCTCTGCCCCTTTCACTTCCTCTGACTCTCTGAAGTGTCTCCTCCACCTAGTGCGAGTCCTTCTGTAATAAAAAAAAAACATAACTAATTTATTTGATATTTTTTGTCAGGTACCTAGCAACTGGAACTTCATTTGCCAGCTTACACTATGAGTACAAATTAGGAAAATCTACGGTGAGCACAATTGTGCGTGACACCTGTATCGCCATCTGGGAGGTTCTAAGAGATGTGGTCATGAAAAAACCAAACAAAGATGAATGGAACACCAAAGCTGAGTTGTTTTGGGAGCGCTGCAACTTCCCTAACTGTGTTGGTGCCATAGACGGCAAGCACATCAGAATTGTGAGGCCAGTCGGTAGTGGGTCAAAATTTTTTAATTATAAAAAATATTTCTCTTTCGTTCTGCTGGCAGTCGCTGATGCAAACTATTCGTTCACCTACATCGACATTGGTTCTTATGGGAGCAGTTCTGACTCCAGCATTTTTTCCCACTCTACCTTTGGAAGAATGATTCGGGAGAACGCACTGGACCTCCCAAACGAACGACCACTCCCTGGAACATCAGAACCCTGTCTCCCTTTCATATTTGTCGGTGATGAGGCTTTCGCTCTCTCAGAAAAAATGCTCAGGCCATATGCTAACCGGTCGCTGTCTGTGGAGAAAAGGGTCTTTAATTATCGGCTAACAAGAGCACGCAGAGTTGTGGAGTGTACTTTCGGAATTCTGGCAAACAAATGGCGTTTTCTCCACACGCCAATAAGTTTACACATGGAAAACGCCATAATTGCCGTAAAAGCTGCCTGTGCACTCCACAATTTTGTCCGCGAAAGAGATGGATACCTTTTCGAGGACTCTTTAATGGATGAGATGGAAGGCGCAGATTGGACACATACAAGGGGCAATTACAGGGGGGCCAGCATCCGTGAGCAATATACTGACTTCTTTATGAGTCCTGCCGGTCAAGTATCATGGCAGCTTGATTCCATTTAATACAGACCAATCATTTTTTCTTTGTCAATGCTGCATCGTGTACGATCTGTACTTTTTTCTGCAATAAAGTTTTATTGTTCGACAGTGTGTCCATCTATTTGTGGCATTTTCTGTGTCAACATGCAGACCATGCAATATCATTCAACAACATTGGTGGTCAGTGGCATTGGTGGTCAGTGGCGTTGGTGGACAGTGGGGTTGGTGGACAGTGGGGTTGGTGGACAGTGGGATGCATGCCCTTACATTGGTGGTCAGTGGGATGAATAAATATAAAGAGTGTGTAGCCGTACAATGTAGCCTAACCCTGACGTCTCCAATCAATAGACAAATACACAGTGATAAGCAATATAGTTATAATGGGTTTATAGGTTCCAGGAGGTAATCGGTACATGAGATGGATGATTTGTGCCATAGTAAGCAATAGAAGCAATGCAGACAGAGATCACACCATTGTTCTCTTCCAAAAAAAAATGGTTTTTATTTGTTTCATTTGTAATCTTCAAGTAATTACATACTTTTGAAAATATTTTTTGGAAAATAATCATACTTCAAACTGCAAACATTATGAAGAACCACATAACCAAGAGATAATACTCTGTCTCCTACTTCCCTTTCTCTCATCCTTCATTCTTTCTCCCCCTCACTTGATCTCTTCTTTCTAGTATGACCCTCTCACTTCCTCTGACCCTCTCACTCCCTCTGACCCTCTCACTCCCTCTGACCCTCTCACTTCCTCTGACCCTCTCACTTCCTCTGACCCTCTCACTCCCTCTGACCCTCTCACTTCCTCTGACCCTCTCACTTCCTCTGACCCTCTCACTTCCTCTGACCCTCTCACTTCCTCTGACCCTCTCACTTCCTCTGACCCTCCCACCTCAACCTCCACCTTACACTCTCTCTTCATCCAAAATTAGTACAAGTACCCCACTGCATAATCCACGCTGACCTGAAAAGTTGGTAGGACCCAAAAAATTTTGCATAACGTAAACAAATGCAATATGGTTAACAACATGAAAGAGGCTGTGCCGTTTAACAGGTAGGCATCTATCAATTTGAAATATAGTTCTGTTTCTCAGGTCTTACTAGCTTCAGGTACAAACAGGGATTTCACAGTATCTGGTGGTTCACTCGTGGCAGGCCGATATAGCATAACCGCATCACAGACCTTGACATTTTGGTCAGAGGTGGGATACAAGCCCTGGCATTTGTGGACAGGCAATCCCACAGACCACCAATGTCAGGGCTTGTGTGACCACCAATCGGTCGTCTGGTGGGATGCAAATACTCTAAAAAATAGAAAACATAACCTAAACAAATCCAATTTGGATTAACAACATGAAAGTGGCAGTGCCATTCAACAGGTAGGCTACAGGCAGAGTATTACAATAAATTTAAATCTATAAATTCAAATATTTTGTAACACTCTGTTGCTCAGGCGTTGCTTGCCTCAAATGCACAGGCGGGGATATCACTCTATCCGGTGGTTCACTCGTGGCAGGCCGATATAGCATAACCGCATCACAGACCTTGACATTTTGGTCAGAGGTGGGATACAAGCCCTGGCATTTGTGGACAGGCAATCCCACAGACCACCAATGTCAGGGCTTGTGTGACCACCAATCGGTCGTCTGGTGGGATGCAAATACTCTAAAAAATAGAAAACATAACCTAAACAAATCCAATTTGGATTAACAACATGAAAGTGGCAGTGCCATTCAACAGGTAGGCTACAGGCAGAGTATTACAATAAATTTAAATCTATAAATTCAAATATTTTGTAACACTCTGTTGCTCAGGCGTTGCTTGCCTCAAATGCACAGGCGGGGATATCACTCTATCCGGTGGTTCACTCGTGGCAGGCCGATATAGCATAACCGCATCACAGACCTTGACATTTTGGTCAGAGGTGGGATACAAGCCCTGGCATTTGTGGACAGGCAATCCCACAGACCACCAATGTCAGGGCTTGTGTGACCACCAATCGGTCGTCTGGTGGGATGCAAATACTCTAAAAAATAGAAAACATAACCTAAACAAATCCAATTTGGATTAACAACATGAAAGTGGCAGTGCCATTCAACAGGTAGGCTACAGGCAGAGTATTACAATAAATTTAAATCTATAAATTCAAATATTTTGTAACACTCTGTTGCTCAGGCGTTGCTTGCCTCAAATGCACAGGCGGGGATATCACTCTATCCGGTGGTTCACTCGTGGCAGGCCGATATAGCATAACCGCATCACAGACCTTGACATTTTGGTCAGAGGTGGGATACAAGCCCTGGCATTTGTGGACAGGCAATCCCACAGACCACCAATGTCAGGGCTTGTGTGACCACCAATCGGTCGTCTGGTGGGATGCAAATACTCTAAAAAATAGAAAACATAACCTAAACAAATCCAATTTGGATTAACAACATGAAAGTGGCAGTGCCATTCAACAGGTAGGCTACAGGCAGAGTATTACAATAAATTTAAATCTATAAATTCAAATATTTTGTAACACTCTGTTGCTCAGGCGTTGCTTGCCTCAAATGCACAGGCGGGGATATCACTCTATCCGGTGGTTCACTCGGGGGCCTATATTGTGCATTTGTGGGAGGCTCGATTAAATTATCTTCAAGTGATTGATTTCTATAGGGATAAGGACTAGGATTGATTTGTTTGTGCTGTTCCATAGGTCTTGACACAGGTGTATAGCGGTTTGGCATGGATGGCATTTGATTGTAGAGCTGTGGCACTCTGCTTTGTTGTGGTAAATGGTGAGGAATTGATTCGCGTGGTCTCAATTCCATTGCCCTTGTTATACCAGGGGTACTAGTTGGAGGGATGATTAAGGAAGCAATTGGTGGAGGAACCGGATATGGGTTTTTTGATTTGGGGGTCTCATATATGCTTGGGTAGTCAGAAAAACTGGAAGGATAAGGGTTTGGTGCAGGATTTTGAGCAACAGAAAAGGGTGTAATTATTTGAGTACTAGTACTCTCTTGCGTTGGCTCTGAAACATGGCTTGGAATAGTGAAGGAATGTATGCAATGTTGCACTGCAATCCTCATGTTAAAGTACTTTTCTGGCAATACCTCTTTGAGCAGAGGCACCAAACTTAGGGCAAACATTGTATGAGGGCATCTCTGAACATCCATTTGTTCAGTGATCCCTGATACAATACTGAGCAATTGATTTGTCTGATCTTGTTCTTCCACCTGTTCTGCTGCCCTGCTGCTTCGCTTCCTGCGTGAGTTAGATGTTAGCTTTTTCCGTCTGTTGGAAGGTGTAGAAATGTCCGTAGACTCATTTTCTTGCTCCTGAGTCGATGATTCATGTACATCGATTGCGTCACCCTCTACCTCAAAAGATGATGATTCCTCTACGTTTTGGCAAGCGAATGAAACTCCCTCATCTACATCAACAATATTAGCATCCTCCTCTCCCTCTTCCTCCTCCTCTTCCCAACTTGCTTCTGTGCTGAAAGACAAAAGTTGATACTTGAAATTCTAACTAAAGATGATAGCGGTAGAAGTGAAGGTTAGGGGGAGGACAGGAGAGGGATGGTAGAGTGAAGTATTCTTGTATGTAAACTTACTTCCTTAATTCTAGCACTGGCTTGAGAAAGTCCAGGTATCGAGCAAACGAATAGGGACGCTTTGGGGCGGCACCAGACCCACTTCGTGCTTCACGCTCCAGTCTCTGGTGTCTTTGTAGCGTATCCTTCAGGCTTCGCCACCTAGTACGTACGAGTGCTTCTGTAAACAAATAAAACATAACAAATTTATTGGTGGTGAGTGGGAACAATGCTCATTACACAGCTGGTCTGTGGGATTTGTGGTCTGTGGGATGGATGCCCTTACATTGGTGGTCAGTGGGATGCATGCCCCTAACATTGGTGGTCAGTGGGATACATGCCCTTACATTGGTGGTCGGTGGAATACATGCCCTTACATTGGTGGTCGGTGGGATACATGCCCTTACATTGGTGGTCGGTGGGATACATGCCCTTACATTGGTGGTCGGTGGGATACATGCCCTTACATTGGTGGTCAGAGGGATGGATGCCCTTACATTGGTGGTCAGTGGGATACATGCCCTTACATTGGTGGTCAGTGGGATACATGCCCTTACATTGGTGGTCGGTGGAATACATGCCCTTACATTGGTGGTCGGTGGGATACATGCCCTTACATTGGTGGTCGGTGGGATACATGCCCTTACATTGGTGGTCGGTGGGATACATGCCCTTACATTGGTGGTCAGAGGGATGGATGCCCTTACATTGGTGGTCAGTGGGATACATGCCCTTACATTGGTGGTCAGTGGGATACATGCCCTTACATTGGTGGTCGGTGGAATACATGCCCTTACATTGGTGGTCGGTGGGATACATGCCCTTACATTGGTGGTCGGTGGGATACATGCCCTTACATTGGTGGTCAGAGGGATGGATGCCCTTACATTGGTGGTCAGTGGGATGAATAAACAGGTACTTACGTTTATGTTTGCGAACTTGTGGAGTAAAATCTTCCCAGTCAGAATATAAAGTTTTACATATTTCTTCCCAGCCTCTGCCCTTCTGGGCATTATTTTTATATTCGGGTATACGGCTGTCCCATATGTATGGCCTGTCACGAACAAGCCTGATGAGCTCCTCATTGTCGATGGAGTTCCGACGCCGGGGGGCCATCTTATCTGTCTGCATATGGACATGAGACAGGAAACAGGAAGTGAGGGGGCATGAGACAGGAAACAGGAAGTGAGGGGGCGGTACTGGGAGAGGTGAGGGGGCAGTACTGGGAGGAGGAGCTGGAGGTTAGGAATTCGCACATATGTGAACCATCAAATGCGATTCCAGAACGATTTACATTGATGTCTATAGAGACTAAATTCGCAACGCTACGCAGTAAACTCGCACAAGACCCTTTTTTTGATCGCATCGCATTCGTAGAGGAATCGCAACGCATGTATGTGAACGACCGTCATTGAAAACAATTACTTCAGGGATGACATGCGAATTTAAATTGCTTTTGACGCATCGCATTCATTATGAACTCGCATCAGTGTGAACCGGCACTTAGTATTTATATTATTGGAGATGTCAGCTCATACTTCTTGATAGACTGCTTGAGTTATTTGCTGTGCCAGAAAGACACAATATCTCAGGAATATGAAAAACGCCAACACATTCAAAGTAAATAGAGCAGTAGCTCATGTTTTTACAAATACTTTACGATTGAGGGCACGGGTATTGAAAGGCATATTTCAGGTTTTAATGTTATTATAGGGAAACCAAAAGTTTAAAATGATTTTCTACATAGAATCTTTGCTTTACAAATAAACATGTAATACATGACCAAGGATTTCCAGAGCACTATGAATTAGCAAAAGAGAAAGCACAGCAAACAATGTCTCCTTTCAGGCCCAAAGTTATTGTTTAAACCAGTGTTTCTCAACCTTATTTCAGTCAAAGCACCCTTTAAAATTACGGACAGTCTTGGGGCACCCCATTAAACTGTAAAAAAATATTCTAATAGCTTTACACAATGCAGCAACATCCAAACGTAGAACACTCAACGGTAGAGGTAGGGCTGGGAAAAAAATCGATTTAAATCTTGAATCGAGTTGAGAGGTCAAATCGATTCAAAATTTAAGCAAATCGATTTTTTTAGATTTTTTTTTTTCACCGCGCCGGTCCCAAGGCGCTGCGGGCATGAGTTTTTAGGCGAGGCCGCGGCTTCGGCCTAGTCCGCAGCTACGTCCGGACACCGCGGACTAGGCTGAAGCCGCAGCCTCGCCTAAAAACTCATGCCCGCAGCGCCTCTGGACCGGCGCGGACACCGCGCCGGGCCTGAAGAGCTGCGGGCTTTCTCTTCTCCCTCAATTTCTCCCTCAATTTCTCATCATCAGTCAGCTAATGTCACCCCAGTGCTGAGGGAGAGGGGCACAGGAGGGTGAAAGAAAAAGTCCACAGACATCCTCCTTATTGACTGATGATGTCACTGGTTGTTAGGACGCCAGTGTCTAGAAAGCTGTAATGAAAACCTGTAGCTTTGTGTAACTAAAAGGCAGGATTGATCCACCTGTTGGCTTGTATACACCTTTTGATCAATTTTTAGGCATTTTGCCAAGGCACCCCTGAAGAAACCCCAAGGCAGCCCAGGGTGCCTGGGCACCCTGGTTAAAAAAAGCTGGTTTAAACCTATGAAAGGTGCTGCCCAGTGGGGTAGAACCGCTGCTCACTTTTGTGTGTAAATTTAGGTTTGTGCTACTGTGTTCTGTAAACAACACAGTTTTTTTTTTTCAATGGGTGGAAAGATATAGCAAAAAAAGTGAACAGCAGTCAAAAGCACCTCTAAATTAGGCGCCTCTAAACTGATCAGCCCTTATCAACCAGGGTTTTGTGGAACCCTGTGGTTTCTCCAGAGGTTGCTGCAGGTTCCTTGATTAGAGAGCAATGGGAGATTGGAGGTTTGGATAGGCAGGAGATCAATGTAAGGTTCACTTGCAACACTGACCACCAATGTAGGGTGTTACTTTTATGCCAACCACCAATGTAAGGGGTCACTTTTACACTTATCACCAATGTAAGGGGTCAATACAATTTTCAGTGTTTCTTTTCTGGTCATTATTCATTGATTGTATGAATCAGATATACAGTGAACAATTCTTTCATTTTATTATTATTAAGTCTCCAGTTAAGATCACACTAATGTACTATGAGTTGTAGGTCTTATAATCTTAGTGGGGATTCCCTGAGACCTGAAACCTATTTAAAAGATTCCTCCATGGTAAATAGTAATAAGCAGCTACACTGACCAACAATAAAGTGCAGGAGGTAGGAGGGGGAAGGCCTGACTTTCTCTGCAGGTTTTAGAGGTTCAAGCAGAGATCTAAATATAAAGTGTTTTTTTTTTAGGGTTGAAAATGTTTTTATTTAAAGCAGGGGTCCACCCACAACGCCAAAAAAAAAAAAATATTAAAAGCCAGCAGCAACAAATACTGCAGCTGCTGACTTTTAATACATGGCCACTTACCTGTCCCAGGGTCCAGCGATGTCGGCAGGCAAAGCCGAGAACCCGCTCGGTTCTCGGCAGCTGCCGTCGCCATCCTAGGTGAGGGAATCAGGAAGTGAAGCGTTGTGGCTTCACTTCCCGGTTCCCTACTGCGCATGTCGCGCTGCACATCGTAAGTGGTCCCCGCTCTCTCCTGGGAGCTGTGTGTTCCCAGGAGACAGCGCAAAGGGACGGGAAGAGGCATAGACTCCCATGGGAGTCTATGCCGGAAATGGGTGCAAATACCTGTCTTAGACAGGTATCTGCACCCCCCTCCCCCCTGAAAGGTGCCAAATGTGACACCGGAGGGGGGGAGGGTTCCGAAAAGCGGAAGTTCCATTTTTGTGTGGAACTCCGCTTTAAGAACAACAATCCAATATTGTTCTCAACATAAGCACGTCATCAAATAGTGAAGAAAGGGACAGCGAGGCAGCCCAGTGGCTATCGCCTATAGCTGACCTCGAGTCAATGAACAGTAAGACGGGAAGCATTTTGGCAGGTGTCATAATTCAACAGTGTAGGGGAAAAAGTTGTTCCATATTACAGGGAAAATATAAATAAAAATAACAATGAAATAAAGGAAAACAATACAACATTATATTAAAAGGGGAAGGAAACAAAGAAAAAGTAGAAGACAAGATTAGTAAGAATAGAGGAGAAAAAAGAAAAGAAAGAGGGAGGGATCTGCTGGAGCAGGGGTGTTCAAACTGCGGCCCTCCAGATGTTCAGGAACTACAATTCCCATCATGCCTAGTCATGTCTGTGAATGTCAGAGTTTTACAATGCCTCATGGGATGTGTAGTTCTGCAACAGCTGGAGGGCAGTAGTTGGAGGATCCCTGTGCTGGAGAGACATGTGGAGGGAGAAGTAACAATGGACCCAAAGTGAAAAAATCATCTCTAGAAGCCCTGAGTCAAGGCTAAGGTGGGGATGGTCCTCTAAGGGTTGAGAGCATTTTAGTAAGGGTATCAGAGGAAGAGAAGCGGAGCCAAATAAACCATAAAGCCTTATATTTATCAAAGATATGATGTGCTAGTGCTAGCATTTCCTCCATTCTCATAATATCGTTCATTCTGGAAACCCACAATGACAGAGATGGGGTAGTGGTAGTTTTCCAATATAGTGGGATGAGTTGCCATGCTGCAGAAAGAAAGAAACGGAGAAGGTTTCTTTTTCGTGAAGCCATAGAGCCGGGGAGGATAGAGAGAAGAGAAATCACTGGAGATGGTGTCAGGGGTTTATTATATACAATACTATATACTTGAAATACCCGATTCCAAAAAGGGACGGATCCTCTCACATTTCCACCAGACATGGAGGTATGTACCAGAAGCTGAACCACAACACCGGGAGGAGGCGGGGGTGGATGGGAAGATTCTGTGTAACGTGGCTGGGTCCCTGTACCATCAGGATAAAATCTTAAAATTCTTTTCTTGTGAGTAGCAGGAAATGGTTGACTTGTGCGTAAAAGTGAAATGAAGTCTGCCAATCCGCTCTTGAGATGTCCCTTCCCAAATCTGCGGACCACATCCTAGTGTACGTGGGTAAGTCATTATGTGTAAGGGCTTGAACCGTAGAGGGAGGAGAGTAGATGTCTGGGCAAGTCCTGCAGAGAGCACAGCCTTTCAAACTCAGTAAGTAGACGGTGTATTTGGAATGAAAGGAACAGTTGTTTTGTGAAGGAAGTTAAGTGGAGGGAGGTGAGCCAGTCATGTGTGCCCGCACAGACAACAAGGGTTCCCAATCGGGGGTCTAATAAATGCGTGGGCCTGAGGCCAAGCAGAGCGATGAAATGAGCCTAACATAGGAACCCCCAAGCCCTGAGGGAAGGTGGGATTGTCAAACAGGGATATTAGAGGGGAAGGTTCAGAGGATAGAGCTGGGCATAACCCTCTTTTGTACCATAATTTAAGAGCTGCTACTGTTAGTGGTGAAGCAGAGGGTAAGCGTGATAGGTCTCCATGGTAACCCCAGAGGAGGGCTCGCAAGTCTACAGGGGCCAGGTCTTGTTCAACCATTACTGACGCCTTTTGGAAAGGACGGGGGAACCATTCAAGAGTACGAGTCATTAGAGCAGCTTTGGTGTTTTTTTTTTTAAATAACAAACGTTATACTTACATGCTCTGTGCAGTGGTTTTGCACAGAGCAGCCCAGATCCTTCTCTTCTCGGGTCCCACGCCGGCGCTCCTGGCTCCTCACTCCTGTTGGGTGCCCTCAGAGCAAGCAGCTTGCTCTGGGGGCACCCAAGCAGGGGCACTTCCGAGCCGTGGCTCTGTGTCGCCATTTACACACGGAGCCAGGGCTCTGCCCCGGCCCCTCCTGATTGGCTCACTGGCTGTGATTGATAGCAGTGGGAGCCTGCCAAAAGCCCAATCAGCAGTGCGAGTCCCCAGAGAGGCAAAGCTCTCGTGGACATTGCTGGATTGAGAGGGGGCTCAGGTAAGTATTGGGGGGCTGCTGCCCATAGAAGGTTTTTTACCTTCATGCATAGAATGCATGAAGGTAAAAAATCTTGTGCCTTTACAACCACTTTAAGAGTGATTGGAAGAGTTTGCTCCGCATCAACTAGAATTATATGAAAACATTTTATTATTGTATGCGTCCCGGTTGTGAATATTTCCCCTCTCTGTTTGTACTTGTGAGTATTGTGAGGGAAAAATCCAAAATGTTATAGTTCTCACCAGAACAGAGGGGTACTTTCAATGGAGACTCTTGTTTTCAACAGTCAATGATGGGAATTCCCAACAGTTCAACAGTCAATGATGGGAATTCCCCACACTTTGGAATGATTTCCTCTTCTTCATGTCTTAGGGACAGGTGAATATTTCCATTAGGGAACCAGACCGTAATAAAAACAGAAGTTCTAGCTAATCCTTATTTTATCTGAAACATAAAAAAAAAAAAAGATGAAGTTTTGGTTTAACACTAAACAGAACCTGCCATGGGAAAAATATGGAGGCCTCCATTGCTGCCCCTCCTGCCCTATAATTTAATGTGGCTGGCTGTCATGCTGACCTTTGTGTTTCAATTCTTTGAGTCTGTCAGAGAGGTTACCTGGTTGGGCGCCGGTGCGCGCCGGGGCGCGTTGGCGTTCGTGTTCCTGTGCGTGCTGGGGCGCGTGTCCCTGTGGGCATCGGCGCGCCTGGGCTGACCGGCCGTGGCGTGCGGGGTGGCGTCCGGGCGTTTGTGCGTACGCGCGTTCGCGCTAGCGCGCGTCCGCGTTAGCGCACGTCCGCCTGTGGGCGCTTCCTTTGTCGTGCCCGGCGGTGTGGGCGTGCGTGCTGGTGTCGGGGGCGTGCTCGGGCGCGCGCGGGCGCGCGGCGCGCCTTGGCGAATCGGCGCGCGCACGTGCGCGGCGTTTTGGCGCCAATCAGCCTATTTGAAGCCTGCCTCTGCACTGAACTGGTGCTGCCTGATCAAACAGCTCTGTGTCTTGTCCCGTGATCATCCTGTGTTCCTGTATCTCCGTAGTGTTTTCCCGTTGTGACCCGGCTACCTTTGGACCTTCCTTGACTGCTGCCTGAACCCGACCCCGGCTTGTCTGACTTCGCTTCTGCCTTCTCCCTTGTACCGTTGCCGCCAGCACGTTGCCGACCTCTGCCTGTGTGTGACCAAGTCTGATTAACTTCTGCTCAGCATCTGCTCCATCAAGTCTCAAGCTCTACCGGTTGCTTGCCAGACCACTGTGCTCCAGGACTTTACTTCAGGCTCTCATACCACTCCGCACTCGCGGGCCTCCTGTCTGCTCTACCAGGGGCCCCGAATCGGACACGTAAGGGAGCCTACCCTCTGCCCACGTGGACTCATCTGTCTGGTAAGTGTGGACCCTGACAGTATCAGGCAGCCATGACTGAGTCCGGGCAGGGGGCCTCCCCCATGGATGAACTATGCAGGCATCTAGCGGGCCTTACTCAAGCCGTTAAAAGCCTACAGGAAGGCTACACCAGATTGGAAGGACAGGTTCAGGCCCTCTCAGCCTCTCCTCCTGGGGCAGTTCCTGCCAACCCTGCTTCAGCACCCGCTGTAGTGATGCTCCCTCCAGAGCCCAGGGTGCCTACACCCGAAAAATTCTCCGGAGAACGCAGTAAGTTCCGAGCGTTTCGCAACGCATGCGAGCTCTACTTCGCTTTGCAGCCCCGAACATTCTCCCTGGAAGTTACTAAAGTGGGGTTCGTCATATCCCTGTTGACCGGAGAGCCTCAAACCTGGGCCCGCCGCTTATTGGAGCAAAAGGCCCAATCTCTTGATTCCCTAGATGCCTTCTTCCTAGCTATGGCTCAGTTGTATGAGGACCCCCAGCTAACAGCCACGGCAGAGGCTGCTTTACATGCCCTTCAACAAGGTCGCAGAGCTGCTGAAGACTACGCCGTGGAGTTTAGGCGTTGGAGCTCGGATACGGATTGGAATGACGCAGCCTTGCGTCACCAATATCGGCTGGGGTTGTCAGATCCTCTAAAGGACGAATTGGCACGAGTGGGAATACCTCAGACACTGGAAGAGTTAATTAATCTGTCCATCCAGATCGACGCTCTGAGAGGTCTGTCAGTCACCCACGCCTTACCTGGATGTTGCCCAGGGCCCCTAGTGCCTCAAACCAAGCTCCACTGGTCTCTTCTACCCCTGGCCCGGAGGCCCCGGAGCCCATGCTGTTGGGATTGCTCCGTCCCTCTCTGACTTCTGAGGAGAAGACACGTAGGCGCACACTCAATCTATGCCTGTACTGTGGGGGGTCATTTTGCAAGAGCATGCCCAAACAAAAGACGTAAGTGTCTGCCGTCTTCTTCATTGTGTGCACCTGTCCTACCTAGTGCTGGTAACCATTTAACTTTCTCCATTGTATTACAGTTACCTGGAAGGAGCATCCCAGTACCGGTCATCATTGACTCCGGAGCTTGTAGTGGTTTCATTGACCGGACCTTCGTCGAAACCCATCATATTCCCACTCAGACTAAAGCTCAAGGACTGGCAGTTTTTCTAGCGGATGGCTCCACCCTCCGCTCCGGACCCGTCACTCAAGAAACGGTTCCTCTGTTGGCCACCATTGGCCCGGAACACCAGGAACTTTTACGCCTAGATGTCATTTCCTCTCCTCTCTTCCCAGTCATCCTAGGAATACCTTGGCTACAGGCCCACAATCCCAGTATCAACTGGTCCACAGGCAAGATTCAGTTTTCCTCGGAATATTGCAGACAACACTGCTTACGGGGGACCCCATTAACTTCCTCCCAATGCCTGCGCATAGACTCTGAAGCCAAGCCCTGCCAAGATCTTCCCGAACCTTACCGGGATTTCCTGGATGTGTTTAGCAAAAAAGAAGCAGAAACCCTTCCAGTACATAGACCCTATGATTGCCCAATAGAACTCTTACCAGGCACCGAAGTCCCCTTTGGAAGGATCTTCCCTCTAACTGAGCAGGAGTTGGGCACCCTGAAAACTTATATAGACGAGAACCTAAAGAAAGGGTTCATCCGTCCTTCCACGTCTCCAGCTGGGGCAGGTATCTTCTTCGTGGAAAAGAAGGATCACTCCTTACGTCCTTGTATTGACTATCGGGAGCTCAATAAAATTACTATTAAAAACAGATACCCGCTACCCCTGGTTCCCGAGCTATTTCAGAGATTGGGATCGGCTACCGTCTTTACCAAGCTAGACCTCCGTGGAGCCTATAACTTGATCCGCATAAGAGAAGGAGACGAGTGGAAGACGGCCTTTCGTACTCGATTTGGACATTACGAATATCTCGTCATGCCTTTTGGTCTGTGCAATGCACCGGCAACGTTCCAGCATTTCATCAACGATGTCTTCCATGACTTACTGGATTTATATGTCATCGTTTACTTGGACGATATCTTGGTTTTCTCGGCCTCCCTGATGGAACATCGTAAGCATGTACAAAATGTACTTTCCCGGCTCAGACAACACGGACTGTACGCCAAACTGGAAAAATGTGAATTCGAGCTCCAATCTATCCAGTTCCTGGGCTTGATTATTTCCCCCGATGGCATCAAAATGGATCCACAGAAAGTATCCGCTATTCTGGATTGGCCTGCACCGACTGACAAAAAAGGAGTACAACGCTTTATTGGCTTTGCCAATTTCTATAGAAAATTTATTAAAGGATTTTCTTCAATTATAACTCCCATCACAGAGCTTACTAAACAAGGATGTCGTTTCCATTGGACCCCTGCGGCTCAAGAGGCCTTTGAAAAACTTAAGGCGCTGTTCACCTCAGCCACTATCCTCAAGCACCCCAACCCTGCCTTGCCTTTCGTCCTAGAGGTAGATGCGTCTGAGGTTGCAGTCGGAGCTGTACTTTCACAGAGACAGGGTGCCAAAGCACTTCTGTACCCTGTGGGATTCTTCTCACGCAAACTTTCTCCCTCCGAGAAAAACTACGACGTGGGTGATCGGGAGCTTTTAGCCATTAAAACGGCTCTGGAGGAATGGCGTTACCTTCTGGAAGGCGCAGCACACCCCATTTTGATCTACACAGACCATAAGAACTTGGAATATTTAAGGACAGCCAAGAGATTGAGACCCCGGCAGGCCAGATGGGCACTTTTTTTTTCCCGATTTATTTTTCATATTACGTTCAGACCCGGATCCAAGAATGTTAAACCTGATGCCCTCTCCCGGATGTTTCTCGATTCTGAAAGAACCGTGTCCCCAGATACCATCCTTCCCTCTGGAAATTTCTTAGTCCTTCAGGAGGATCTAATTTCCCAAATCAGACGCGCCTCTATGGGGATGTCTCCACCTGTTGAGTCCTGTACCAAGGATGGACTGTTCTGGTTCAAGAATAAGATTGTGGTCCCTGAGGAGTTAAAGGTACAGGTGTTAAGTTTATGTCATGACCACAAACTGGCTGGCCACTTCGGCACTCGGAAAACAATCGACCTCGTCCAACGCACCTTTTGGTGGCCGTGTCTTACTAAGGATTGCAAGGACTATGTGGAGTCCTGTAACACGTGTGCCAGAAACAAGACTAGCCGAACAAGAGCATGGGGCCTGTTGAGACCATTGCCAGTCCCTGAGAGACCTTGGACCATGATATCAATGGACTTTATTGTTGAGCTTCCACCATCAGAAGGTTTTTCGTCCATTTTCGTTGTGGTTGACAGGCTGTCTAAAATGGCCCACTTCCTCCCCATGAAGGGCACCCCTTCTGCCAAGGAGACCGCTTCCATCTTCATTAAGTAGATCGTCAGGCTGCATGGAGTCCCGACCAACATAGTCTCGGACAGGGGCGTCCAGTTCACCTCCAGATTCTGGAAGGCCCTTTGTGGCGCGCTTGAGATCGAGTTGTCTTTCTCTTCAGCTTACCACCCTCAGTCAAATGGGCAAACCGAGAGGACGAACCAGACTTTGGAGCAATACATCCGCTGTTTTTCTGCTTTTTCTCAGGATGACTGGGCCTCCCTGCTTCCCATCGCAGAGTTCTCCTACAATAATTCTCTACATTCAGCTACGAACCAGTCTCCGTTTTTTGCCAATTACGGTTTCCACCCATCCTTCTTGCCCGGATCATTCCCCGAATGTCCTGTTCCTGCAGTATCCCAAACTTTGGACTTCTTCTCTAACAACAATAAATTGCTGCAGGAGACCATGACCAAGGCTCAGGAAGATTACAAAAAAATCTTTGACAGGAAGAGACGGGGGGAACTTGTCCTCGAACCCGGCAATTCTGTCTGGCTGTCTACCACTAATCTCAAGTTGGCCTGCCCATCCAAGAAACTGGGCCCCAAATATCTGGGTCCCTTCCGGATCAAGAGGAAAATCAACAATGTGGCCTACGAACTGGACCTTCCTAATTCTCTAAGGATACATCCAGTGTTCCACGTGTCTCTTCTGAAGCCAGTCACTCCTAACTTCTTTTCTGGTCGCAGTATTGGTCCACCCAAACCTATTGTGGTTAATGGCGAAGAGGAATTCGAAGTGGAAGCAATTCTAGATTGTAGAAGAAGGCACAATCAGGTGCAATATCTGGTAAAATGGAAGGGCTATGGACCCGAAGATAATTCGTGGGAGCCGGAAAGCAATTTACACGCCAGAGAACTCCTGCAGTCCTTTAAAACCTCTCATGCCTCGAAGATGGCCCAACTGGGCATCCGGAGTCTGCCCCTGAGGAGGGGGCACTGTCAGAGAGGTTACCTGGTTGGGCGCCGGTGCGCGCCGGGGCGCGTTGGCGTTCGTGTTCCTGTGCGTGCTGGGGCGCGTGTCCCTGTGGGCATTGGCGCGCCTGGGCTGACCGGCCGTGGCGTGCGGGGTGGCGTCCGGGCGTTTGTGCGTACGCGCGTTCGCGCTAGCGCGCGTCCGCCTGTGGGCGCTTCCTTTGTCGTTCCCGGCGGTGTGGGCGTGCGTGCTGGTGTCGGGGGCGCGCGCGGGCGCGCGCGGGCGCGCGGCGCGCCTTGGCGAATCGGCGCACGCACGTGCGCGGCGTTTTGGTGCCAATCAGCCTATTTGAAGCCTGCCTCTGCACTGAACTGGTGCTGCCTGATCAAACAGCTCTGTGTCTTGTCCCGTGATCATCCTGTGTTCCTGTATCTCCGTAGTGTTTTCCCGTTGTGACCCGGCTACCTTTGGACCTTCCTTGACTGCTGCCTGAACCCGACCCCGGCTTGTCTGACTTCGCTTCTGCCTTCTCCCTTGTACCGTTGCCGCCAGCACGTTGCCGACCTCTGCCTGTGTGTGACCAAGTCTGATTAACTTCTGCTCAGCATCTGCTCCATCAAGTCTCAAGCTCTACCGGTTGCTTGCCAGACCACTGTGCTCCAGGACTTTACTTCAGGCTCTCATACCACTCCGCACTCGCGGGCCTCCTGTCTGCTCTACCAGGGGCCCCGAATCGGACACGTAAGGGAGCCTACCCTCTGCCCACGTGGACTCATCTGTCTGGTAAGTGTGGACCCTGACAGAGTCATTAACCACAGATAATATTTGCACCGTTCACATACCACTGACATTTAAGCTCAGCATTTTCCCCTCAAGAGGCGAATCATGTGGTAACACTTGCGCACTGTAACACCTTCCCGGCCTATAGCAGATTGACGGCTGGGTGGGCCGTTCGTCTGTCACCGATGACTGATTACTATACCGGCCCACTGCCAGTATCCTGTGATCACAGTGACCAATCGCAGCAGATCACATGACAATTGTAAACAATGGATGGCCTCCTTTCATGCCATTCATTGTATACAATTCTGTTGCTAGCTGTGATTGATCACAGTGATAACATGGTACAGACAGGGCCAATAACAGCCCATCTGTATCATGTGATTAGCTTTGGCCAGTCACAGCTAATCACAACAAAACACACCGAATAAATCACTTTCATTTAGTAAAAATGGTTGCTTATACCAATGAAATTCGCTGGTATAAGCAATCGTAATATGTAAAAAAAAAAAAAAAAAACCTGATCACTTCCCCAGAGTAGTACAGTATTACTATGGTAACACAGTATTGCACTAGTCACAGTGTGTTAAAATTAAAAATCGTAACAAAAAAAAAAAGAAAGAAGAAAAAAATGTAATAAAAAAGAAAAACATATATTAAACTTTTTTTTTTTTTTTTACATACTGCCAACAGTCAGTGTCCTTGATCACTGCCACACCAGTTATATGATAACACTGTACTGCACTGGTGACTGTATGTAAAAAAGAAACAAAAAAATTTGTTTTCATTTCTTCATTTTCCAAAAAATTGTGACAAAAATTACAACTTCAAAAAACCTGCCATGCCTCTTAGCCTCTTACGAAATACATTGGAATGTCTTCTTTCCAAAAAGGGGTCATTTGGGGGTTATTTGTACTGTCCTGGTGTTTTCAGACCTCAAAAAATGAGATAGGCCATCAGGATTGATCAATTTTCAGATATATACACCATAGTTTGTGGACTCAATAACTTTCCTGCAGACTAAACCATAAACACTGATATGGGTTATTTTCGCCAAAGAAATGTAGCAGAATACATTTTGACCTATTTTTATGAAGGAAGATTATTTATTTGCAAAATTTTATAATAGAAATGAAGAAAACTTATTTGTTTCAACATTTCTGGTCTTTTTTTGTTTATTTAGCAAAAAATAAAACGCCCAGTGGTGATTAAATACCACCAAAAGAAAGTTCTATTTGTGTAAACAAATTGATAAAAATGTAGTTTGGGTACAGTGTTGCATGACCGCACAATTGTCATTCACTGTGACAGCGCTGAAAGCTGAAAATTGGCCTGGGTAGGAAGGGGGTGAAAGTGCCCGCTATTGAAGTGGTTAAAGTGCAATCTGATAGAAGGATTGATTTTACGTTGGGAGAAGAAAAGAGAAAATGTGGTCAAAGTAGAGAAAAAAAAACTTGGCAGCAAAATGGACTGTAGACAGGGCAAAGAAGAGCACCTTGCATGATTAGACAAGAACATTAGCATAAAAAAAGAAAGTAGAATAAATAGAGGATTGAGATGATACAGTTCGATGTAGAGAAAGTGTCTGTTTAAAAAAAAAGACTGGTAAGAAAACATTAAAGTTCAGCCCTAATACTGCATATCCATTATCAATGGATACACTGTTTTTAAGAAAGGGGGCATGTGGGATGGTGCAGTGGTGCGACGGCAAAATCACACACACAGTCCAAGTGCAATTAGTAGAACTTGAATTGTAGTAAAGGAAAAACAGTTCATAAAGAACCCTGTGGGAGAAGGTCCAACCAGGAACACTAACGAATGCCTACAACGTGTAGTGGAGCGGGTATCGGCCGAACTGACAGCGTCTGTCTGGAGGGGCAAAATGTGGCCTGGCCATCTCCTACCCAAAACGGGAAGATGTCCAAGGAGATTGCGAGCCCTAAGCTTTTCCTTCTCGTCTGGAACCTTTAGCCCTGCCACTAATAGTATCCCTGACAGACAGGTGACCTGTCCCTACACTACCCACAAGCTAATGTGCACCAAGTCCTGGGGACAGGGACTTAGAAAGACTCTGCTTACCCAAAGATGGCTGCCAAGGGTCACCTGAATGCAGCGTGGCCATCATTTATATATATATATATATATATATATATATATATACTGGGCTCGACAAACCCCGGGCGCCAGGTCGCATTTGCGACTAGAATTAGCGACCTGGCGCCTGGGGCGGCACAGCTGGGGTATCCTGTGTCCGTTCGACACTCCCCCCCCCCTCCCGATCGCGTTGGGCCGCGCTGGTAATTGAGGCAGCGGCTTTGCGGCCTACTGCAGTCCTATGGTTCCTTCTGCAATCGGGCGCCCTCTGGTGGTGGCCGTTGGTACTACAAGACATTCACCAATGCTAATGGAGCTTCCCCTACCTGTTTTCACTGCCCGCTCATCTCCTTCCCTTTACTTAGAACCTCCAAACATTATATATATTTTTTATTCTAACACCCTAGAGAATAAAATGGCGGTCATTGCAATACTTTCTGTCACACCGTATTTGCGCAGCGGACTTACAAGCGCACTTTTTTGGGAAAAAATACTTTTTTTAATTAAAAAATAAGAAAACAGTAAAGTTAGCCCAATTTTTTTATATTGTGAAAGATTACGCCGAGTAAATTGATTCCCAACATGTCACGCTTCAAAATTTGGTCCGCTCGTGGAATGGCGACAAACTTTTACCCTTTAAAATCTCCATAGGCGACGTTTAAAAAATTCTACAGGTTGCATGTTTTGAGTTACAGAGGAGGTCTAGGACTAGAATTTTTGCTCTCACTCTACCGATCGCATCGATACCTCACATGTGTGGTTTGAACACCGCTTTCATATGCGGGCGCTACTCACATATGTGTTCGCTTCTGCAAGCGAGCTCAGTGGGACGCTTGTTATATATTTTACTTTTTATTTTTACACTGTTTTTAAAAAAAAAAAAAAAATTGTGTCACTTTTATTCCTATTACAAGGAATGTAAAAATCCCTTGTAATAGAAAAAAAGCATGACAGGACCTCTTAAATATAAGATCTGGGGTCAAAAAGACCTCAGATCTCATATTTACACTAAAATGCATTATAAAAAAAAAAATTGCCATTTGAAAAAAAAATAATAAAATGTCACTTTAAGAGCTATTGGTGGAAGTGACGATTTGACATCGCTTCCGCCCTGCAATGACTTGGAGACGGGCGGGGGGCCATCTTCCTCTCATTCGTCTCCATGTCAGGCCAGGGACAGATCCGGATCGCCTCCGCCATTACCGACGGCCACGGTAAGCGGTGAAGGGCACCGGAGCGCAGCGGTAGGGGGGCCCTCTCCTGCCGCCGATAAAAGTGATCTCGCTGCGAATCTGCTGCAGAGACCACTTTCATCTGAAAGAGAACCGCCGGCTCTTGAAGAAGATACCGGGGTTATGGTAGCTAGCTGCTGCCATAACAATGGTATTTCTCTTCAAAGACAGGACGTATATAGTCGTCCTGCGGGAAGGAAGTGGTTAATTAAAATGACTTTATTATTTGTCATCTCCCTGCTTGGCCCCTTTCACACAGGCTGTCTGATCAGGTTCACCTGTCAGTTTTTCAGGCGGACCTGATTGGACCCTTAGCGGGAATATGGCGGTCTTGTGTCCCTGCATGGCAGGAAATAAAAGCAGTCACATTCGTTCTAGTCGTCTCTGTGTAAATTTAAGATTGGTTAATTTTTATATTGAAAATAAAGCTTTGTTTTGAAAAAAAAAAAAAAAAAAAAACCTGGCTCCTAACTTTTTTAGCTGGCTCCTAGATTCCAAGCAAATTTGTCAAGCCCTGTATATATATATAAAATTTTTAGCATTTTTCTCACACAAATAGAGCTTTCTTTTGGTGGTATTTGATAAACAATGTTTTACATTTTGTAATATATATATATATATATATATATTACAAAATGTAAAACATTGTTTATCAAATACCACCAAAAGAAAGCTCTATTTGTGTGAGAAAAATGCTAAAAATTTAGTTTGGGTACAATGTTGGTTATAAAAGGGGGTAAAACCTTCCAGAGATAAGGTGGTTATGTTGCCCACACAATTCCATTATACAAATCTGCTTTAGATGATCCAACAATTATACAAGCCTCATGTGCACTGGTGAATTTTCTATTACAGTAAAACCTTGGTTTGAGAGTAACTTGGTTTGAGAGCGTTTTGAAGGACAAGCAAAATGTTTAAATACATTTTGACTTGATATACAAGTAGCGTCATGTCACAACTGAGTATAAAAGAGAAGAGAGGTGCCTCTAAGTGTAGCAATATGGTTACATTTAATGAAGGTACAACATTTAAACAACTCTTTTATACTCTGTAGCTCCTGCTGGATTTTGCTTCCAATCCCCTTGTGGAGGCTTCCATTTGTGGATGGACATTTTATGGTTACACAACCTGGTCACATTGCTATAATCTTTTTACATGGACTATAAACTGAAGGACCTATGAATAAATAGTTGTGGAACGAATCATTTGCGTTTCCATGATTTCTTATGGGGAAATTTGCTTTGATATACAAGCGCTTTGGATTACAAGCATGTTTCTGGAACGAATTATGCTCACAATCCAAGGTTTTACTGTATTTTAAAATACATCATTGAGTCTTTGAAGTATACAGATTTTCATATAACCAAAAGTAAATACTCCTATACAAAATGACTCCTAACAGAACAGGTGTGTCCTTAGTGTTATAAAAGGGAAATACAATTGGCTGGAATAAAGTGGAGTAACCACAACTACTAGAACTCTTTTTGGAACAACAGTCCCTCTTTTATATCCAAATGTCTCTGTCACTCCTTCCTTCATTAACAACACCCCGATCTTTCTTAAGGTCACTCTCAAAAAAAGCTCCCAGGAGATACAACGTATAACCGAATACTGGGGGATTCTGAATGGGTCATTCCTAATAGGCCTCCAATACATCTAGGTAGTGTTGGAAGTTTGCCCGCTACTATACATTTGTTTAGACTCAACACTATGATGAGCTGCTTTGTTGGCCAATATGTAGGAGAGGGCAGGCAAAATCTATTACTACCAAGGAGTGCTAGAGCTTTTTCAATTTATTGATTACAAATGCTTATGCTACTGTTTATAATAAAGTCCACCCTGTTAATAACTGTTGCAGTTCCAGTAGCAACTGGTCCAATGTTCTACATGTTTGAAATTTTTCGATGATTTGATTAAATCCTATGGGTAACTATTTTTAAAGAGATTCGGTAATTTTCATGATGGGATTAAATCCTATGGGTAACTATTTTTAAAGAGATTCGGTAACTTCGACGTGAATGGCAAATTGAATGGGTCTCCTAAAAACCCCCAACTGAACTGCATTTACTCACTGTTGCTATGCTGCTCCGGGTATTTGGGTTCAGGCAACCTCCTTTGAGGATGTAGTGCTGAAATACCGATCACCAGGTCTGAAAACTGTCACGTGTGGTAGGAGGCAATATCATCAATCTTGTGTAAGCGCTCCGTCTCCAAAGGAGAACATCAGTGGCCAGGGAGAATGGTGAAAGTCAGTATAAATAGGTTGGGGGACAGGCTATCAAAAGACTCTGCCCACATAGTTCATATTAGCACAGGCATGTTTATATTATTTGCATCTTTTTTATGCACTTATCTTTTAATGATTGAGAGACCGCTGTTGGCAATTGAATATGCATAAAAATTGGACTTTTGTAAACAAAATATGCATAGTCTGTTTCCATTTTATATTTGCATATAACGTAGCCGGCGTATGACCAGGGATGCATCTTTTACCTAAATATTTGGCACTAAAAGGCATTCCTCTTTCCCATCTCAGACAGCCGAGGGGTACATCAACAGCCAGAGTGCCACAGACTACCGAGAATGAAGCACAGTACCCAGCACAAGGGAGCCCATTTGTTTTCAGCAGCATATGCCAAGAGAAGAGGAACACAGAATCAGCCCAGCTATTTTCTGTAATCAATGAATTCCAATCACAATATACTGCTCCGGCAGCCAGATAGATTACCTCCGCTCGCAGTGTCCGTCTTATCTCCCAAACACAGGGAAAAAATCGTTAGCTCTAGATAATGGTAATTGTCAGGCCATGGCAGCAAAGAGTTAAGTGAGATTCTGCAAATCTGCCTGGGAATTGAGAAATTACAATAATCAAGGAAAAGCATTATTAGCACATAAACACTTCCTGATTTACTCTGCCCACAGGATTCCCAGAAATCATTTTCTGTGTTTGCTGTCTGCTTACGGATATCCAAAGTCCCACGGCTGCTCGATATTCTCATCAAGGAGCAAGCCTTATATTATTAAATATTCCATAGAAAGTACGTATTAAAGGGGAAATCCTCGAGGCAAATCTTTCTCTCCAGTTAAAGTGACCACTGCCTACCTGTTCCATCCATTCTTATTCACAGTCTTTGGGTTTTTCTGTGTTCCCTGTGCCTTATGGCTATACAATAACGAACCTGAAGGACAGGCCAACATTTGTCATGTATCACTTGCACTATGAGGTCACAATAACACTTCAGAACAAGGTTCTCTATAGAGCCCATCCTCTCCCAAATAAGGCTGGCACACATGGGCCCGAATATCAGTAGGTAGTGGCGGCTTCAACGGAAACTGGAGGACATTCAACCAGTGTGAACAGCAGGCTGACCTACAGAGGCTGGTAAAAACTACCTGGTGCTTTAGGTTATGGGACTGCATGTGACCTCCTTCCACGATGCAGTGCTGGGACCTAGTAGGTAATGGCTAAGACTATACACTCACAGTGATCCAGATGAAACTGCTGAGACAGAGATCACCCCGCCCGTTGCAGTGAAGGGAGCTGCCGTCAGTGCACCATTCAGAGGTGTAAGAAAGAGCATTATCAAAGAGAAGAAAGGGCACCACTCACCAATCCAGTGCATTAGTATGTAGATTAATGTGGTCTCAGCCAGCGTTACAGCCATGTCCCCCTGATATGTTTTGCTCCGCTCACCGGGGCTTAGTCACAGAGGTCCTCTGTAACCCTCTGACATGGGGTAAAACATGTCAGAGGGACATGGCTAGAGCGACGCTGGCTGAGGCCACATTTATATGCATACTAATGCCCTGGGTCGGTAAGCAGCGCCCTTGATTTTCCTTCTCTTTGATAAGACATGACAAGACATGACAGTGTAAACTCTAACACCATCCCACACAAAGGCTTACACTGGGTATTTTGGGGTGGCCATGATGGTGAAGGTGCTCTGAAAAGTTGAGTAGAAGTAGGTCAAGGGTTGGGTCTATCCTCAAAAAAGATGCTAGTAACTGTGTAACTCTCAAGCTGCATCCTAGAATACCCCTCAGTTACATAGTCCGGTTCAAAAAAGACACAAGTCCATCTAGTTCAACCAATAAAAGGGAGGGGGGGGTGAACAGTCCGATCGTGTGAAAGGGGCCTAAGAGGAAGACTTTGAGGGATTGTCCCTCAAAATCTTCTTCTGAAACTGAAACATTAAGCAGAACTAAACCCAACGATTTAACTGTTTCCCAAAACAATTACATTCAAGGCATGTCCTTACTAAAGGACACAAGGGTCAGTGGGAGGGGGTGATGAATCCTAAAAAAATATATATATATAATACAATCCTATACCCACAGTTGATCCAGAGGAAGGCAAAACAACCCCAGCAAAGCATTAACCAATTTGCTCCAGCAAGGGAAACAATTCCTTCCTGATCCCCCCCACAGGCAATCAAATATCCCCTTGATCAACTTTAACTATAAATGTTAGTATCAGGTTAAGAACAGACAGGCGTTCCTGGATGGAAGTTTTAGTTTAAGGCCCCTTTCACACGAGGCGGACTCCGTTTCTACGGAGCCCGCCTCGGTCCGCCGGCTCAGCGGGAGATCTGTCCGTTGATCTCCGCTGAGCCGGCGGATGACAGGTCCCTCTCTGCTCACTGAGCGGGGAGGGGCTTGTCAGGCGCCGCTGCCGCCTATGGAGGGATCGGACGAAAACGGACAGCGTGTCCGTTTTCGTCAGATCTCACCCAATCCGCCAGCGACGGACCTGGACGTAGAGCCATCCGCCTGCTTTTAGCGGATCGGACCGGGTCGGATGTCAGCGGACATGTCTCCGCTGACATCCGACGCTCCATAGGCTAACATGGATCGCCTGTCAGTTTTGACGGCGGACCTGAACAGTCCGATCGTGTGAAAGGGGCCTAAGAGGAAGACTTTGAGGGATTGTCCCTCAAAATCTTCTTCTGAAACTGAAACATTAAGCAGAACTAAACCCAACGATTTAACTGTTTCCCAAAACAATTACATTCAAGGCATGTCCTTACTAAAAGGACACAAGGGTCAGTGGGAGGAACCACTGAACAATGCAGAGGACCAGGACACTCCTGGAAGTGTTGGTTTCAGAAGAAAGCTTAGTTGGGATTCCTTCCAAACAGAGATGGACAGTTCTGGGCTCAGATCAACGGTGAAGATGGAACCAGTACACCAGTATAATATTTTATAGGCTAAATCTGGATATAAGCAGAAGATTTTCATTCGAACATTTGTACAAAAATTATTCAAAAGAACGTTCTTTCTTCTTATAACTGAGCCAAATAATTTTGTTCAATAGGCCTTAAACTTTTGTGCAGACCTGCTTTTAGAAAGGAACCCTAGATCCATCCTGCTCCCTAAATGAATGTCAATTTGACCCCACTGACCGTAAAGAAAACCGAACAATGTTTCAAAAATTAACATTTTTGAGCGAAATTTTATAACTGTATATTCAGAATATGAAAATACTGGTAACATTAGCAATGTAACCAGCAGGATGCGCACAAAAATGCTAGAATTATCATTTTGAACCCTTTTGCAGACCGGCAGTGTCCAGTCATTCAGTTTAAATGAAAAATGTTTATGTTTGTCTGGGGTGTACCTTTAAAAAAAAAATTGCTTGTGCTTTCTTCATGTAGAGATTTTGCACTGATAGTTTTAAGTCATTTACAACTTCAAACACAGCTTGGAAAAAATCAATATGTGAATTATGGAAGAATATGAGCAAAGTCATGTCTCCTGGTGACCGCAGATAAATAGCTTCCCTCAGGACTGGCACGAGTCTGCGCTTATCCTGTCAAATACAGTGCCGTAAGACGGAAAAAGAGCAGTCTAGCATGCAGCACATAAACGAGTTTCAGTAGTAGCTGCAAGCCAGGCCGTAAAAGCGGATTACTAAAGCAAACTGTAGTTTTGGAAGTATTACATTTTTTTTTTTTTTGCGTACACATCATAAAAAGTAACACGTTCATGCTGGGTGAGTGGATGGAAATTCTGGAGACATCTGATTCAGAGATTTTCCTGGTCATCATACAGGAATTTAAAAACACAGAATACCCCCCCCCCTTCATGACCAGGCCATTTTTTGAGGTACGGCACTGCGTTACTTTAACGGACAATTGCGCAGTTGTCCGACACTGCACCCAATTAAAATTGTTGTTCTTTTTCCCACAATTCTTTTGGTGGTATTTGATTACCTCTGTGGTTTTTATATTTGTGCTATAACCAAAAAACGCCCCACAATTTAGAAAAAAAACAAAAAAAAAAACAATATTTTTTACTTTCTGGTATAAAACACATCCAATAAAAAAAATGTAAAACACTCAAATTTCTTCATCAGTTTAGGCCAATATGTATTCTACTGGATAGTTTTGGTAAAAAAAATGTCAATAAGTGTATATTGATTGGTTTGCGCAAAAGTTATAGTGTCTACAAACTATGGAAAATATTTATGGAATTTTTATTTATTTATTTTTACTAGTAATGGCAGCGATCAGCGACTTATGGTGGGACTGTGATACTGTAGCTGACAAATTACACACTAACGGACACTTTTGACACTTTTTTAGGGACCAGTGACACTAATACAGTGATCAGTGCTAAAAATGTGCACTGTTGCTGTACTAATGGCACTGGCTGGGAAGGAGTTAACATTAGGGGTGATCAAAGGGTTAACTGTGTGCCTAGCCAGTGTTTTAGTGTAGTGTGGGAAGGTGTTTTTACTAGGGGAAGGCATGGATCCATGTCTGATGGTTTAAGGCCTTCACACTATTGTTAATCAATAGAGGCCGGAGCCACGTGAGCGACTTACACAGGGCAGGGATACTCTGGAAGTTGGCACATAGCCAGCTATTACCCCCTGCTTAGGAATTAGGCATTCCCCTTGATTCTTTGGAACAGTACACGTCATTTTCTGGTCCCTCTGTGCCTCCTGTGGTCACACAAAAACCCACTGTCCGATACTGTGTGGGGAAACCTCTATCGATTACCAATAGTGTGAAGGCCTTTAAAGGGGTTGTAAACCTTCGTGTTTTTGCATGGGCAAAGCTGAGGTTGACTTTAAGCCCCACCCCCTACCCAAGCTAAACCCCACCCCCTGGCATTGTACTGTCAGATATCAGCCTTTATAAAGATTCTGACATTTGATTAAAGAAGGTTGGCAAATCTTTTGACAGAAGCCACTAAAGATTTGAAAACTTGCCATTATTCTGTTTACCATTGAACTGACTTCAAACCCTGACTTCTCCAAGCACTATTTTACGGAAAGATTTCTACCGAACGCTCACGTGACTGATACCGCCAATGCAACGTCATTTCAACATGTTAGTTACACTTTTTTGTTCTCCCATACAGAAACTGAAAATAATTGGTGGATGTCTACTGGGAGAAATAGCTGGGTTGCTACTGCTGATCACCTGAAAGTGCTGTTTACCTGGCTGTTATAATTATCCAAAGGCCTTAATAAGTTCTGAGTCGATAGATAGTAATGTGAATGTACATGCAAAGTATTTCCAATTCCACCTACTGTACAATTGTTGATGTGCTCAACACAGAGAGGGAAATTGGCATTTGGTATTTAAATACAGCAGAGCTCCAGTGCAGTTAAAGAGGAACTCCAGGCAGATATTAAAACTTTATTCAAAACTTTGCATATTAATTTAAATAACTGAATGCATGTTTTACATACAGCAAAGCAGACTGGGAAAAAAATGACTAGGTGTCAACCAGACTCTGTTGCATGTGCTGACAGGAGGACAAAATAAAGTGAGCAGAGCTTAAGACTTATCGGTATGTTGCTGCTCCTTCATTGTCCAATCAGCTGGCTGGAGGCAGGGAGGTGACTCCGCTGTGTTCCTTAAAGCGTTACTAAACCCGGGACCCTGCATTCACTATATCTGGTCTCCCACAGCACACAGAACATGGAAATGCAATCATTTTAGTAAATATAAACTGCTAAATACCTTTTCTCATCAGCAGTATATAGCAGTCTTGTGACTTCTGTCAGTGTCTGGTTAAAGCTTGTAGGAGGAGTTTTCATTCTCCCCTGATTGTCCTTTGAGGCTGCAGAACCCCTGACCCTCTGTCTGGACAGTGCTCATTGACCCTGTGCTGATCACATGCACCCTCCGAAGAAAAAGAAAAATCCTCTGAACATGTGCAGAGTGCCTCTTAGGGCTCTGTTCTATCAGGAGATAGATTGGGGACAGTGGAGGAAGGGGAGGATCAGAGAAGACAGGGTCAAACAGTCTTTTTTACACAATGCAGAGGATTAACCATTTAGGTTCCACAGGGAGTAAAACAAGCATGTTTTAGTGCACATACAGACTGATTTTACTGTTGTGGATTTCGTAACACTTTAACTATAACACAGAGGGGTTGATTACTAAAGGCAAATAAAGGCAAATAGACTGTGCATTGTGCAGTTGCTCCAGAGCTTAGGAAATTAGGCAACGCTTCACTTTACAAAGAATACCCAATCAAATGCAGGGAAAATCTTTAAAAAAACAGCATTTTTGCTTTGATTTTTATTGGACGATGGACGTCAGCAGAGCTTCTCCACATTTACTTAGCTCTGGAACCACTACATTTGCAAAGGGCACAGTCTCTTTGTCTTTAGTAAATCAACCCCAGAAAGTGGTGTCCTATGTTTTTGCATGTGTATCAAACTTCAGGCGTTCGTTTTCCTGGACAAGGGGAGGACAGCAGGTCTAGAAAAGGGGAGGTGTTTTTTCCAGGTGCAAAAAGGTGTGCAAACGTGTGTGCACACACGTTTACAAACGCACCCATTGAAGCTCACATATTTTTTTTTGAGCATAGTGCTTAGAGCAGGGGTAGGCAATCTGGGGCCCTCCAGCTGTTCTGGAACTACATTTCCCATGAGGCATTGCAAGGCTGGCAGTTACAATTACTCCCAGAGGCACGATGGGACTTGTAGTTCTGCAGCAGCTGGAGGGCTCCTAGGTTGCCTACCCCTGGCTTAGAGTGTAGGGCTACTAAGTGTAGAAGTGTGAACAGGTGTAACCAGGCGAAAGGAAACAAGTTGCATAATGCATGAATGTGGGCTACGGGAGGTCCTGTCTTTACTGAAGCGTGTAGATACAACGTTGTGTGAGGCCGGGTTCACATATGTGCGGCCGCCATTCACAGCATGGGGTCCCGTGTGTTTTTGTAAACCAATTTAAGTGTGATTCAGGTGCGAATTTTTGCCTAAATTTGCACCTGAACCGGACCCAAAGACGCCCAGGACCCATCTGCAATCAGGACCCCAGCCGCCCCGGATCTGTGTGACCTGGCTCCAATAAGAGCTGGTCACACTCGCCTGTCATGTGAATTCAATGCGGGCAACCCTACATACAATTGGCATATATGTGAACCAAGCCTCAGGGTGCAGTTTGCCCTTGTCAGACAAATCTTCCACCAGAACATAGAAACATGAAGGAACATTGATTAATCTAACTAATATTGTGAGTAGTTACTCCTAAATATGTATGGTACACATGTACAATGACACAATTTGAAAGGTGTGAACATTGTCCTGACTAGGTAGGGTGTATTGTAAGCCCATGAGCAGGGCCCTCCTAACGCTCTTCATCCCTCTTCTACTGAAACTGTCTCCCTTTAGGCCTCATTCACACAGGCACTAAGGTCTGTAGTCATTGAATGGTCATGCATTTAAGCCAGGGGTCTCAAACTGGTGGCCCTCCAGCTGTTGCAAAACTACAAGTCCCATCATGCCTCTGCCTGTGGGAGTCATGCTTGTAACTGTCAGCCTTGCAATGCCTCATGGGACTTGTAGTTTCACAACAGCTGGAGGGCCGCCAGTTTGAGACCCCTGATTTAAGCATTTAGAGCAGGTACACGCTCCCCACCTCCCTAAAAGTGCCATTTTTGAAAGAGGAAGGGGAAGGAGGCCAAAAGTGGAACTTCCCCTTTTGGGTGGAGTTCTGCTTTAATTAAAAAAGCTGATTGGCTACCATGCAGAGCTGCACCAGATTTTGCATTCTCCAGTTTTAGTAAATCAATAGCATTTATATCACCAAATGTTGGGTACCAACTACTGAGATAAATGGCAATCTGCCCACATCATCCCCATCCGCAGTAGAAGGAAGCAGTGCCAACGGAGACAACACTACACTGGTTCCAAGTGACAAAGTATCTGCTGATATATGGTAGACTGGCTGATGAGGGTTACTGAAGCTGGAGGAGGGAGTGTGGGTTATTCAGGTGTATAAAGAGGAGTTAAAATCAGACCTTTGGCCAAAAAAAATAAAATAAAATAAATAAATAGGTAATTAAAAGAACACATAACAAAACCAGTTTTTGCTGCCTTATTCATCTTCAATTCAGAGATTTCCCCTGCAATATTTTTATTTCTACCACTAGATGTTCTCAGTCAGATAAGCAGCATCATTCAACCCTCTTCCTCCAAAACCAGGTCATCCTGGAACCCACCTCAGCCTGTGACTGGACAGTAAAAGGAGAAACAACACAGTGATGAGCTTATCTTTCTCTTAAATGAACCAACTGAATCCTTGCGCTGCTTCTTTCTCTCACATATATGAAAAAGAAGGGAAGAAAGGGAAAATAGGCAGCCTCCAGGTTTTGGGTCTCGCAGGTTCCAGGCTTCGTTCATATGTGAGTATATGTGAGGATAGTTTATTACTGTCTCTTACATATTTTATTAATTTTCCCTGTCTACACTTTATTATACTGGCATATTTCTCTATTTATTTAGATGCACCCGCCCCTGAGGAAGTGGTTTTTAGGCACGAAACATGTCAGGCATATCTGGATGCATCTTATGTCTTATATAGATAGTCTATTTGATTTTAGCTCAGTTGGATTTATTATTATTATTATACCACTCTGTTCAAAAGTCACATAAACATGGGGGAGGATATTTTATGCCACATTATGTAATGTACTTTTATGCTATGATCTATTTCTAGGACAATGGTCTTTAATGTATATATTTTTTGTAGGTTTATCAATTGCTGTATTCAATATGAGACAGTTTTTCACTGTTCAGATAATAAATACATATATATGTTTAGTATTGACTAATTTCTGGCCACATTGAACATGCTTCTCTTAGGCCCCTTTCACACTGGGGCGGTGGGGGCGTCGGCGGTACAACAGCGCTATTTTTAGCGCTGCTGTACCGTCGTTCTTGCAGCTGTATTCGGCCGCTAGCGGTGTGGTTTTAACCCCCGCTGGCGGCCGAAAAAGGGTTAAAATCCCTCGTACAGCGTGGCTATAGCCGCGGTATAGCCGCGCTGTCCCATTGATTTCAATGGGCAGGAGCGGGGAAGGAGCGGTGAATACACCGCTCCTTCCCCGCTCCAAAGAAGCGGTTTGCAGGACTTTTTTCACCGTCCTGTCAGCGCACCGCTTCAGTGTGAAACCCCTCAGGCTCTCACACTGAACAAACAGCGGAGGCTGTTTGGGGGCGGTTTGCAGGCGGTATTTTTAGCGCAATACCGCCTGCAAACCGCCCCAGTGTGAAAGGGGTCTTAAAGTCCCAATTTGCTGCTTATTTACGTCTTTCTCTCATACTTCAGCCCTGCTGTCCCTGGACTGCAAGAGGCCTATTATCAGGTCAAACTCTGGAGCTTACACTGCTTGTGTTTAAAAACTAGTTTCAGCAATATATTAATGAATACAGTGCTGCATTTAATTTGTATCATTTACTCCGATCAGCCATAACTTTATGACCATCCACCTAATATTGAGTAGGTCTCCATTTGCTGTCAAAAGAGCCCTGACCCACGCATGGATGCCACTAGACCTCTGAAGGTATGCTGTGGTATCTGGCACCATGCCTTTTATAGCAGATCCTTTAAGACCTGTAAGTTGCAAGGTGAGACCTCCATGGGTTGGACTGTTTTTTCCAGCACATCCCACAGATGCTCAATTGGAATGAGATCTGGAGAACGTTGAGGTCAAATCAACACCTCAAACTCATTGTTGTGTCCCTCAAACCATTCTTGAACATTATCTGCAGTGTGGGCACATTTTCTTGCTGTCATCAAGGAATACAGTTTCCATGAAGGGGTGTGCTTGATCAGCAATAAAGTTTAGGTAGATGGTAAGTTTCAAGTAACATCCACATGAATGGCAGGACCAAGGTTTCCTAGCAGAACATTGCCCAAAGCATCACACTGCCTCCACCAGCTTGCCTACTTCCTGTACTGCATCCTGGTACCATCTCTTCCCCAGGTAAATGACACAAATCCGCCCAGCCATTTGCATGATGCAAAAGAAACCATGATTCATCAAGTCAGGCCATCTTTTTCCATTGCTCTGTGCTCCAGTTCTAAAGTTCATGTGACCATTGTAGGTGCTTTTAGCTGTGGACACGGGTCAGTATGGACACCCTGACCACTCTGCAGCTACACAGCCCCATACACAACAAACTGAGATGCCAATATTTCTGCTTTCAACACATCCAATTTCAGGGACAACATGTTTACTTGTTTTCTAATATATCCCACCCAACGGGATAATCAATGTTATTCACTTAAAGTGGTTGTAAACCCTCTGGGAGAACTTTCACCTACAGGTAAGCCTAGATTAAGGCTTACCTGTAGGTGCTTGCCTACAGTGTTTAGGAGATATTTGCAAAAAAGACTGGACCGATGTCTACGGCGCATGCGCGCCGCAGACAACGACGCAGGCGCACTAAGCATGCCGTTAGTGAAGGCGAGCATGCGCCGGAGTGAGGTCATTGCTGCTCCGGCCACTCACAGCGCCGGAGCAGCGATACCCAGAAGTTACTCCGGGTATCATGGCGCTGACAAAGGACGTGAACGAGGGTCGCTTCAGGGGCTTCGATCTCAGGTAAGTAATTCATAATGAGCTAGTATGCTATGCATACTAGCTCACTTTGCCTTTGTCTTGCAGGGTGCATGTTTTTTTTTTCTTCAGAGGCTTTACTTCCTCTTTAACCAGCCAGTGGTCATAGTTATGGCTGATCGGTACATATTCATTGAAAAAAGTCATTTCTAAATTTTTCTTTATAATTATTGGTGATCATTCGTATTATGATTTCAAGTCAGCTACCTCCGAATGTTCCACTTTCCTCCCGCAGTACAAACTGCCTGGTTAGCTGTCTTCCGGGTACAGGTCAGTATGACCTGGCAATGACATTCGTCTGGAAGTTCCTCTGGGGTAGGTACTGATCAGAATAGTTCTATGTAAAGCACTGTGGAATGTTAATATGATATAAATAGAGAAATAAATATATAAACTATTCTCAGGACACCAACTGATATTTCAAACAAGGGTGATTGCCTGAAATAGCAGCGAAAGAACAATGCTTGTTTGCCGACTGAATACAATGGATGATATACATCAGTGTTATGCATAAATGTTAAAGACGTTGCTTTCTGATAATGCTGGTGGACTCTCTGTAATGTTGTGGTCACATGGACAATTCTGCTGCTAGGAACAAATTGCCAGCAGTAGGATCGCTAAAGGCCAGCGGCAGAATTGCTAAGAGGCTGCCCGTCTCTCCCTAGGCAATCACTCCCCCGCTAGCTGAGACAGCAAGATATCACTACCATTGCTAGCCATCAAGATCTGGCAGCATTCAGGGCCAGTAAGGGTGCGATTCTGCTGGCGAGGGAGAAAGTCCATAGAGGCAGACCGTCTCTTAGTGCCTTTAACGCCAGTGATTTTGCCGCTAGCGCAAAAATAACCTGTGTGACATCGGTCTAATACAGGTCTTCAAGCTGCAATGCTTTCTGACTAGATCAAGTATGCAAATTGTATCTATTTATTATAGGTGAGTGAGTACTCACTTTTGTTGCCAGTAGTTTAGACATTAATGGCTGTGTGTTGAGTTATTTTGAGGGGACAGCAAATTTACACTGTTATACAAGCTGTACACTCACTACTTTACATTGTAGCAAAGTGTCATTTCTTCAGTGTTGTCACAGGAAAAGTTATAATAAAATATTTTCAAAAAACTTTTGTGAGATACTGTATGTATATTGTAAATTTACATCAGTCTCTGACCTCAAGAGCTTACAGTCTAAAGTCCCTAACTCACATTCATACATACACATACCGTACTAGAGCCAAATTAGAGAGGAGCCATTTAACCTACCAGTATGTTTTTTAGCGTGATGGAGTGAACAAAATTACCCGGAGGAAACCCACATAGGCACAAGGACAACATGCAAAATATGAAGGTCTAAAGATGACCATACACTAGTAAAATTTTAAGCATTCTAAAAGCAATCATTCCATTTTGAAATAGTTAGTGGGTGGCGTTCAAATCAGCGTTCATTTTCAACCACAGAGAATTTTTCTAGAATAAGTGAATTCCACAGTGAACGTGGTTTTGTTTGGGAAAGTCTATGCATTCTAAACAAAATTTTGAAGTACTTTTCGAAAGACATTCGTCAAGTCATTGAATGTACTGAATATTTTCATACGAATGTTTGTATGAATCTTCGTTTGAAAATCTACTAGTGTATAGCCAGCATAACTTCACTTGTTCTATGCTTGTTCTGAGTCGGTAACTAATCCATAGGATCCCCATGAAAGCTAGGCACCTGGCTTTTCCAGAAAGAGGCCAGTAGGCACAGCTCATGTCCTTTTCTCACAAGTTTACTTTAACTCAGTGGTCTCCAAACTGTGGTCCATGGGCCTTTGCTTGCCTTTATCCAGGCCTCGGGGGACTTTTTCTCTCTCTGATACAAAGCACTTTTCCTCCCACTGACACCAAGCACTATTACATCTACTGACCCCAACACGTGGGTATAATTTCTCCAATGGAACACTAATCCTTCCACTGACACCAATAGGCCACTATTTCTCTTAATGGCTCCAACGATGGGGCACTATTCCTTCCCACTGACATCAATGATAGGGCACTGTTCCTCCCACTGAAACCAACCATGGGGCACTACTCCTGCCACTGACACCAACCATAGAGCACTATTCCTCCCAATGACACCAATGATGGGGCACTATTCTTCCACTAATACCAATGATGGGGGAATAATTCTCCTCCTACCAATGCTAAGGTATTTTCTACTTTCACTTACCACAGTCCGGCCCCCCTAAAGTCGAAAGGACAGTAAACTGGGCCTCTGTTTAGAAAGTTTGGAGATCCCTGCTTTAAATGAATGTAGAAAACAGCATATGAGTTTGTGTTGGACGTTTACTCCAAAAAGTCAACCTGTGAAGGCTCATTGATGCTCCACTGTGACACTCATAATGTCTGCTCCACATATGCACATGGTTTATTGTTATGGTTCCACCTTGTCTGAATTGTCTTTGTATGGAACTCACAAGACATCAATAATATGTAATGCCTTCAAAATCACCTGTCTATGTTGCTTCTGCCTCTGCTACATCTGACATTACCATTCGCTGCACCATTTTCTCCAGCTAGGCCTTCAATGTCACCACCAGTAAACTTCCGTGACGCCTGATCTTACTATCACTAGTGGACTCAATGTTGGCTTACACAACATGACCAAGAGTTTGTAGACACCTGACCATAAAACGTATATATATGGCCAAACTATGCAGACATACTCCCAAATTTTGGAGTTATGATGTTTCCACTGAGAGGTAATGTTAATTTTACAGCATAAAAGACATTTTAGACAATTGTGCGCTTCCAACCGTTCAGCAACAATCTGGGGGAAGACCCTTTTCTGTTCCGTCATTACTGTGCCCCTGTGCACAAAGCCAGCTCCATAAAGACATGGTTTGATGAGTTTGGCGTGGAGGAATTTGAGCGTTCTGCACAGAGCCCAGTCCTCAACCTTACTGAATACCTTTGGGATGAATTTGAATGCTGGTGGCGTGCCAAGTCTTGTTGTCCAACACCAATGTCCAACCTTTCAAATTTGGCTGAATTTCCAGACACATTCCAAAATCCTGTGGAAAGCTTACCCAGATCATTGAAAGTTATAGCCACAAGGGGAAGGGGGGAAGGGAGCAACTCCATATTAATGGCCATGGTTCTGGAGTAGGATGTCCAATGTCCAACAAGCTCATATATGTGTGATGAAAAACAGCAGCTGAAATATTATATTCTATGCACAATGGGGTCCGGGAGTTGTGATTAACTAACTTCAGGGGGGTGAAAAACAATTTAGTATCTTTCATTTGGTGGAGTTGTGACTACCTACATCAGCCTTTCTCAAACGTTTCAACACAGAGGAAACCTTGAAATAACTCTCTGGTCTCAGGGAACCCCTGTTAAAATTACTATATCTACAACTCATGAGACATAAGTGTGATGATCAGTGGGAAGAATGCTCCTTACACTTGTGGTCATTGGGAAGAATTACCCCCTTACAGATAGCTAAAATGATCAATAGTGAGAGGCAGAAATTGCTCAAAGAACCCCTAGAAACCACTGGAGGAACCCTGGTTAAAAGCCCTACATGAATAATTGCCACCATACAATATGGGAGCATCATTTCTCAAGATAAAGCCAAAGAAGCATATATTTTGGGGTCCAGTAATGCCTAAGTTCACATTGGCCAGAAAAATAATATATTTTACATACCAGCACTGGCATTTATAACTAGCTGAAAAACTGTTCAAAATTAAAAGTGACTTTTCCTGCAATGAGAGCCTATCAGGATTATTAAAGTGATTGTAACAGCAAAGAAGAACATCTAGTGTACTAAAACATTGCGTGGAACTGAATACACAATGAAAGATAAAATAATGCTTAAAAATCAACTATTAAATATTAACAACTTCCTTAGAGGTTTAAATGTTGTTCACATATTTGTTATATCCAAGTGGCAGCTGTAGGTTTCTCCTTAAGATATTCATTTTTACTTATCCAGAAGCGCAGTGGTGGTGACACAGGTGTTGGGGCGATTTACTTGTGGACCATCAGTTCTGCATAAAAAAGGTCTCACCTGTTGTACTGCCTCTTCCCCCCCATTTTCAATCCAGTCCTATTTCAATCCAGCGCTATGCCCATCCTCGCTCTCTCTCTCCTTACAGGATATGAAGCAGCAGTGAGAGCCATTGGCTCCTGCTGCTGTCAATCAAATACTGTAGGGTGGGAGCGGGGCCGAGCGGCACTGTGGGTCTCACTGGACTCACACAGCCTGGCTCAGGAGCATATGCCCCCGCAAGGAGTGGCTTTTTATGATGGCGCACTGAGAAGGGGAGAAGCCTAGAGCACTGTCAAGGGACCCCAAAAGAAGAGAATCAGAGCCGCTCTGTGCAATACCATTGCATAGAGCAGGTCAGTATAACATGTTTATTATTTAAAAAAGATATATTTTTACAACTGATTTAAATAAGGTAAAAGGCAGTATATATTGTTTACAACTGATTTAAATAAAGTAAAAGGCAGTAAGCCATATCAATCAGCAATCACCTTTTATTGTTCTGACTGTCCTAAACTAATGTAAAGAGCAATCTGATTGGTTGTATTTGGTTTCTGCACATTAGCGTTGCTCTGACACAGGCCTGGTAAATGGGGCTGTATTTCTTGCTGCTTTAATGCAACATAGTCTTCTTTACGTGTCCTTTGTGCATTGCCTTTTCTGGTACATCGCACCTCCCATCCTTACTGGATACCCATTTCCATATTATGACACCCTGGTGGAAAAGAAAAAAAATGTCAGACGTGGAATAGATCTTGCTCAATAAGTAAAAAAACAGCACAAGTGTGATTTTCAGTATTAAACCAACATTTTCGTGCCTTTTCTGTAAAAGAAATAACTGCACTATAAGCTAGAGTACTGACCCTAATATAGTGATATACATTCCTCTACACACCATCCAGATTATGCAACAACCAAAATGGAAAGAGCAAGAACAACCGTACTTCATATAAGAAAAGATGTGTAGACATGATAAAGTATTAGGAGGTATGAGGATCCTGGGCAGTATGTTAAGCGCTGTGTAAACCGACGGCACTATATAGAATACCTAGAATAATATGCACTGTACAGAAAAAAAAACAAATAGACTCTTTGTAAACTGCAACTAAGCTTCATATTTTACAGCTGACAACACAAAAAAAATATTATTTCAATAGAGCTACTTCTAAATAAACTGAAATATATACACTGTATATGCAGACCACAGGCACGCACCAATCAGAACACAGATCAGTTCTACAGAATCAGACATGCATACATGTGCAGGATCACATACACACACATCCTTTGGCCATGTCCCCAAGTTCTTCTACTTCTTGTATGTTTATCTATACAGTATATATATATATATATATATATATATATATATATATATATATATATATATATATATATATATATATATATATATATATATACCTATTCTGAATTTGAAATGAGTAATTATGTTGTATATATTACTCTATATAATGCTATGGAGCGTTTTCAATCAGGAAACCACAACATACAAGGATAAATAGAACGCAACCTAGACTGATACAAGGAGGAGGATGAGAGGGCCCTGGAATACAAAGCTTACAATCTAAAAGGCTGAAGAGTAGTAAAATGGTGTGCCTTGCAGCAATTATAGGTGAGCTTCTATCTGGCATTTACTTACCAAACACAATGTAGGAGATTTACTAAAACTGGTGCACACGGAATCTGGGACAACTGTGCATAGTAACCAATCAGCTTCTAACTTCAGGTTGTTCAATTAACCTTTAACAAAAAAACCTGGAAGCTGATTGGTTACTATGCAGAGCTGCACCAGATTCTGTGTGCACCAGTTTTAGTAAATCTCTCCCATGGCATCATTAATATCGCACAACAGTCAGTAGGATCCTGCTGCGGACACACACATGTATAAATAAATATATATATATATATATATATATATATATATATATATATATATATATATATATATATATATATATATATATATATATATATATATATATATATATTTGTACCCATACACACACATTGAACACATTGAACAAGCTTCTCTCTCTGCATGCCATACACTTCCATTCCACTGCAGATAGATAATCGCTCTGCAGTTCTCCTGTATAAATCTAGGTAGGAAATCAATTAAAGGCAAACCTAAAAACCAAGAGCCCCCTTCACAGAGAAGCCCGGGCAATGGCATGTTCCTGCTCAGGTGGTAGGAGCACAGCCTATAGCCGGGGTGATTTTGCTGCGGCGAGCAGATAATAGGTGTCCAGCCAGTGAGCGGCGTGCACACAGCAGCATCCCCTCCTGTACAAGTAATCCCTGACTGCTGATTATTAATGGGGATTGTTTAGAGCAGTGGTTCTCAACCTGGGGGTCGGGACCCCCTCGGGGGTCGATTGATAATTTGCCAGGGGTCACCGAATCCTGGGCTGTTCCTGAAGCCCACACCGCTCTCCCAGCCTTTTCGCGGCTGCCCAGCAGAGCTGTCCCTGGAGCCCGCAGCCGCCCACTCAGCCTCTTCGCAGCCACCCATTCAGTTTGCAGCATGGCTGGGGGGCAGAGACTAGAGGTCAGCTGACTGGTGAGGAATGTGAAATGATTCTTCTGATTTTGGCATAGGTGTCAATGCTACAAGACACCACAAAGTCAGAGACACGGTGAAGCCGGTGACACAGTGAGTAACACTACCTGTGATTATAGTTGCCATTAAAAGTCCCCACTACAGTTCTCAGATCAGCAGATGGCCTTGATCAAGAGCACCTAGGTTGGCTGATCAGAATTCCCCCCCCAGCACTGCCACTCATCCCAACTCCCCGCCAGCACTGCCACTCATCCCAACTCCCCGCCAGCACTGTCACTCATCCCAACTCCCCCTCAGCACCGCCACTCATCCCAACTTCCTGCCAGCACTGTCACTCATCCCAACTCCCCCCCGCACTGCCACTCATCCCAACTCCCCCCCAGCACTGCCACTCATCCCAACTCCCCCCCAGCACTGCCACTCATCCCAACTCCCCCCCAGCACTGCCACTCATCCCAACTCCCCCCCAGCACTGCCACTCATCCCAACTCCTTGCCAGCACTGACACTCATTCCAACTCCTTGCCAGCACTGACACTCATCTCATTCCCCCCACCAAGGAGTAAGAGAAGAAAAAAAAATAGAGAATACATGGAAGGGAGAGGAAAAAAAGGGGGAGGAACAAAGAAAAATGGAGAGAAAGAATAAGAGAAAGAACAAGAAAGAAGGCTAGAGAGAGGGATGGGAAAAAAACAAGAAACTAGGATAGAGAGAGATGAAAAGGAAAGAAAGGAGAACAAAGACAAAGAGTGGCACATCCTAAAATGTAATATAAGGGATTTTAATACTGTGCGAGTGGAAGGGACTCGGGGAGAGCTAAATGTCGGTGGGTTAGGAGCGCAAATTACTTGTCTTGCCTTGGCTGCTGACAAGCCACGCTCCGAAAATAATTTTACTGTTAGGGGTCCCCACAACTTGGGAAATTTTATCAAGGGGTCACAGCACTAGTGAGGTTGAGAACCACTGGTTTAGAGGGAGAGGAGACAGCCTTCAATACACATCATCAATCACTGGCACATAGTAAAAAGTAGACCCTGGCAATCCTCTCTGCACCAAATTTCCTCCGTTCAATAAATCTCATCGCTCAATAGCAGCATTCTCTTGTGTTCATCCTATTGTTGCCCTATCTGTGTTTCTGGTTTGTGATATCAATGCAGGCAATTAGTATGGACATTCCGTTCCATCGGGCTTATTTAATAAGACAGGAGCAATGATGGCGGACAGAGTTCAGGAACCCCGAGCCATCCTGACCCCCCCCCCCCCCCCGCCCCCGATCACTTTACTTGGAGCATTGAACGTTCGTTACAATCGGTTGCTGAATGTTGCAGATTGCTCTTACTTAATAAGGGACTTTATTTAAATCAAGGCCGAGTGAAATGCTAACAACCAATCAGATTCCAGGATAATGCAGTTGGATCAGTGAAAGATGAGCCCTGATTGGTGGTAAGATGTTACTGCACTTTGCCTGATCGGAGGAGGCTGTGTATGGGAAGGAAAAGGACATTGTACCATTCTATGTATTCTACAAGATACAGTAACAAGGTGTGAATAACGACCAATCAGAACCTTCAATCTAGTGTGATGACAGTAAATAAATTAGAACGGGTTGCTATTTAATATTGTGAATTGTACAGATCATTCAGTTGCATTATACACAAAAAAAGTATCATGCGGGGCCCATTCACACCATGCCGTGTACGTGTTTCCATGTGTTGGGATGTGCTGTGGTAAGGCAGCCCTGTTCATTTTGGCCTCAACACATGAAAAAAATGTTTCTTTCCAATGCAGCTCATCGCCATCACACCTGAGCACCGCGGTGTGTTATAGTGCAGGTGTGTTTTCATGTACGGTATATGTGGGTTGGGTGCCATTCTTTCTAAATAGAAGAGCAACTAACATATATGTATGTGTACAGGGAGCTCACTTCATCGCATGAAAACACATACCCGCACCTTTTTTTTAAAAAAATGCAATTCACTACAACACACCTGTGCACCGCGGTGTGCTATAGTGCAGGTGTGTTCTGCCATACATTGAGAGTTGGGTTTTTTTGAATGGCAGTGCAATAAACATACATGTATGCATTACGATAGTACATGTCAATGCAAGAAAAACACCTGTACTTTTTTTTTTTTTTAATGCAGTGCATCACAGCACCTATCAACCTGCCACAGCACACCTGTGCACTGCGGCGTGCTATAGTGCAGGTGTGTTTTGCTATACGGTATATGTGAGTTGTGTGTGTCGTTCATTCTAAATAGCATTGCAACTAACATGTATGTTTATGTTACAGAAGCTGATAAAAAAACATACCCGCACCTTCTTCATATGTGGCACGCCACAACACACCTGTGCACTGCAGCGCTCTATAGTGCAGGTAGGCTTGCTGTATGGTACAGAGTGCAATTCATTCTAAACCGCAGCACAACAAACATATATACATATGCATTATGGAAGCACATGAAATGACATACCTGCACTGTGTTTATCACGTTATAGTGCAGGTGTGTTCTCCTCTACAGTACAGAGGTGTGTGTTCTCCCTCTACAGTACAGAGAGGTGTGTTCTCCTCTACAGTACAGTACACAGAGGTGTGTTCTCTACAGTACACAGAGAGGTGTGTTCTCCTCTACAGTACAGAGAGGTGTGTTCTCCTCTACAGTACAGAGAGGTGTGTTCTCCTCTACAGTACACAGAGGTGTGTTCTCCTCTACAGTACACAGAGGTGTGTTTCTCCCTACAGTACACAGAGGTGTGTGTTCTCCTCTACAGTACACAGAGGTGTGTGTTCTCCTCTACAGTACACAGAGGTGTGTGTTCTCTACAGTACACAGAGGTGTGTTCTCCTCTACAGTACACAGAGGTGTGTGTTCTCCTCTCTACAGTACACAGAGGTGTGTGTTCTCCTCTACAGTACACAGAGGTGTGTGTTCTCCTCTACAGTACACAGAGGTGTGTGTTCTCCTCTACAGTACACAGAGGTGTGTGTTCTCCTCTACAGTACACAGAGGTGTGTGTTCTCCTCTACAGTACACAGAGGTGTGTGTTCTCCTCTACAGTACACAGAGGTGTGTGTTCTCCTCTACAGTACAGAGAGGTGTGTGTTCTCCTCTACAGAACAGAGGGTGTGTGTTCTCCTCTACAGTACAGAGAGGTGTGTGTTCTCCTCTACAGAACAAAGGTGTGTGTAATCCTCTACAGCACACAGAGGTGTGTGTTCTCCTCTACAGTACAGAGGTGTGTGTTCTCCTCTACAGAACAAAGGTGTATGTAATCCTCTACAGTACACAGAGGTGTGTTGTTCTCCTCTACAGTACAGAGGTGTGTGTTCTCCTCTACAGAACAAAGGTGTGTGTTCTCCTCTACAGTACAGAGAGGTGTGTGTTCTCCTCTACAGTACACAGAGGTGTGTTCTCTCCTCTACAGTACACAGAGGTGTGTTCTCCTCTACAGTACACAGAGGTGTGTGTTCTCATCTACAGTACACAGAGGTGTGTTCTCCTCTACAGCACACAGAGGTGTAGAGCTGAAACAACTAATCGATTAATCGACAACTAATCGATTATGAAATTAATCGATTACTATTTTCATAATCGATTAATCGGCCAGTAACATAATGGGGTTAAAAATAAGAAAAATTAGCCTTTTATAGTACAAAAAGAGCAAATAATCGCTACTGTAAATATTACTTTCACAGTTCTACAGTAAAAAAATGAACCCCTTACAGTAGCAATGTGTTACTGGGCCTGGGGTGGTCAGAGTGGGGTGTAGATGGGTTGCTATGGGGTACTGGGCCCTGGGATGATGGGTTGCTATGGGGTACTGGGCTCCGGGGTGATTGGAGTGGATGTTATTGGGTTGCTTTGGGTTATGGGACCCTGGGGTGATCAAGGGTGGATGTCGGATTACTGGTTTTGGGGGGTGATCAGAGTGGGGTATCATTGGGTTTGCTATGGGTTACCGAGCACCAGGGAGTGATCTGAGGGATGGGTCATTGGGTTGCTATGGGTTACCTGGCTCTGGGGTGATCAGAATGGGGTGTTGATGGGTTGCTATGGATTACGGGGACTCAGGGTGATGAGAGTGGGGTCTATGTATGGGTTAGTGCTCTCCACCTTTCTAGAAGCTGTGTAGTGGAGGACTGTCCGTGGTCCCCCCCATGCAGTGAGAGCTGTCCGTGGTTCCCCCCCATGTAGTGAGGACTGTCCGTGGTCCCCCCCATGCAGTGAGAGCTGTCCGTGGTTCCCCCCCATGCAGTGAGGACTGTCCGTGGTCCCCCCGGTGTGGACTGTCCGTGGCCCCCCCCCGGTGTAGTGAGGACTGTCCGTGGTCCCCCCCGCATGTATAGTGAGAACTGTCCGTGGTTCCCCCCCGGTGTAGTGAGGACTGTCCGTGGTCCCCCCCATGCAGTGAGGACTGTCCGTGGCCCCCCCTGTAGACTGTCCGTGGTCCCCCCCGGTGTAGTGAGGACTGTCCGTGGTCCCCCCCGCATGTATAGTGAGAACTGTCCGTGGTCCCCCCTCCCGGTGTAGTGAGGACTGTCCGTGGTCCCCCCCCGGTGTAGTTAGGACTGTCCGTGGTCCCCCCCGTGTAGACTGTCCGTGGTCCCCCCCCCGGTGTAGACTGTCCGTGGTCCCCCCCCGGTGTAGACTGTCCGTGGTCCCCCCCCGGTGTAGACTGTCCGTGGTCCCCCCCCGGTGTAGACTGTCCGTGGTCCCCCCCCGGTGTAGACTGTCCGTGGTCCCCCCCCCGGTGTATGACTGTCCGTGGTCCCCCCCCGGTGTAGACCTGTCCGTGGTCCCCCCCCCGGTGTAGACTGTCCGTGGTCCCCCCCCGGTGTAGACTGTCCGTGGTCCCCCCCCGGTGTAGACTGTCCGTGGTCCCCCCCCGGTGTAGTGAGGACTGTCTGTGGTCCCCCCGGTGTAGTGAGGACTGTCCGTGGTCCCCCCCGGTGTAGACTGTCCGTGGTCCCCCCCGGTGTAGACTGTCCGTGGTCCCCCCCCCTGTAGACTGTCCGTGGCCCCCCCCTGTAGACTGTCCGTGGTCCCCCCCACTGTAGACTGTCTGTGGTCCCCCCGGAGTAGACTGTCCGTGGTCCCCCCCCCCCGGTGTAGTGAGGACTGTCCGTGGTCCCCCCCAGTGTAGTTAGTACTGTCCGTGGTCCCCCCCAGTGTAGACTGTCCGTGGTCCCCCCCCGGTGTAGTGAGGACTGTCCGTGGTCCCCCCCCCCCCTGTAGACTGACCTGGGCTCTCCGAGGCTCTGTCCGAACACATCGTTCTGGAGGAGGTTGGGGGGGGTCGGCAAAGCCTCGTGGGAAATGAGACAGGACGGTGTTGCAGAAACTGGCGTAACGTCTCGAACTGCATCGTCCCTCCCGGTACACCGACACCCCCGGGCCGCTCATAGCACTCCGTGTGTCCGGGCCCCCGGGGGAGAGGAAGGACGGACGGCCGGGACAGACATTCTTCTCCTCCGATGGAAGCGGCGATCAGATGGCCGGAGAGGGGAGGAGCGGGGGGAGGGGAGAGGAGCGCAGCATCAGCACCACCAACAGCGGACAGCAGAGCGGCATCCCCGGGATCCGCTCCCGATTACATCCCCGGAGTGTGGAGAAGCGGCGGATGGGAAGCTGCGCACAGCCCGCGGTACACAGAGAGCCGTCATCAGATAACGCGGCATCCTCCTACTACTGTCTGCAGGACCCGCACACTCCGCCCACCAAATCACAGCCACCAATAGGAGACCGCCGGCCCCATCCCATACATGGAGCTTCTCCAGGGGGCGGGGCCGAGGGCTCACCTGCCTCAGAACTGTCATCTCCATCTGTCAGTGAGAGAGGAGAGAGAGGGAGAGAATAGAGAGAGAGAGAGAGAGAGAGAGAGAGAGAGAATAGAGAGAATAGAGAGAGAGAGAGAATAGAGAGAGAGAGAGAATAGAGAGAGAGAGAGAGAGAATAGAGAGAGAATAGAGAGAGAGAGAGAGAGAGAGAGAGAAATAGAGAGAATAGAGAGAGAGAGAATAGAGAGAGAGAGAGAGAATAGAGAGAGAGAGAATAGAGAGAGAGAGAGAGAGAGAGAGAGAGAGAGAGAGAATAGAGAGAGAGAGAGGGGGAGAGAGAGAATAGAGAGAGAGAGAGAATAGAGAGAGAGAGAATAGAGAGAGAGAGAGAATAGAGAGAGAGAGAGAATAGAGAGAGAGAGAATAGAGAGAGAGAGAGAGAATAGAGAGAGAGAGAATAGAGAGAGAGAGAGAGAGAGAGAGAGAGAGAGAGAGAATAGAGAGAGAGAGAGGGGGAGAGAGAGAATAGAGAGAGAGAGAGATAGAGAGAGAGAGAATAGAGAGAGAGAGAGAATAGAGAGAGAGAGAGAATAGAGAGAGAGAGAAAGAGAGAGAGAGAGAATAGAGAGAGAATAGAGAGAGAGAGAATAGAGAGAGAATAGAGAGAGAGAGAGAGAGAGAGAGAGAGAATAGAGAGAGAGAGAGAATAGAGAGAGAGAGAATAGAGAGAGAGAGAGATAGAGAGAGAATAGAGAGAGAGAGAATAGAGAGAGAATAGAGAGAGAGAGAGAGAGAGAGAAGAGAGAGAGAGAGAGAGAGAGAGAGAATAGAGAGAGAGAGAATAGAGAGAGAGAGAGAGATAGAGAGAGAATAGAGAGAGAGAGAGAGAGAGAGAGAGAGAGAGAGAGAGAGAGAGAGAGAGATAGAGAGAGAGAGAGAGAGAGAGAGAGAGAGAGAGAGAGAGAGAGAGAGAGAGAGAGAGAGAGAGAGAGAATAGAGAGAGAGAGAGAAGAGAGAGAAGAGAGATAGAGAGAGAGAGAGAATAGAGAGAGAGAGAGAGAAAGAGAGAGAGAAGAGGAGAGAGAGAGAGAAGAGAGAGAGAGAGAGAGAGAGAGAGAGAGAGAGAGAGAGAGAGAGAAGAGAGAGAAAGAGAG